>JAQJVL010000629.1:244957-486185 GCA_035578905.1 Stictocephala bisonia
AGGCACCTAGGTGCCTGTTAAGTGGACCCCTGCTTGGTACAAGGCACCAGACTAACTAAAACTCTTGACATCATTAATTTTGAACTGTTTGGATAGAAGTAATATACAAGTGAGTATAATTGCACAAAGAAATGTGTGTGACTGCCCTTTTGGAATCTGTAGTTATTAATGATTGTTATTTTATCATCCTTGATCAAATTAATCTTAACACCAATCGATTCAAATTAAAATCACAGGCATGTTTTCTTTTTAGAGATCAATGTTTCAATCGGTGATTTATAAAATTTGTAAAACCACTCCCTTGATATCATTTAGGGGCAAAATATTCAGAGAATCTGTAACTTTAAATTTATAAAAAAAATCAATCATTCCAGGTTAAAAAGAATGCTCATTTACATCAAAAATGTCTGGCTTTAGCTCATGCCAGACAAACATGTTATTCTGCTTTGTTAGTTGCAGATGAGCATTTAGTTGAACGATTTAAATGTTTTCAGCCATATTTAATGCAGATCGAATGAAATTTCTTTTTCATTGTTAAAGCAAAATAATATTTTGATTTTCAATCTAAGTTTGACATCCCTATATTGGTTCTAAGCTTGTTGTTAGGAGTTCGTTTTATGATAGGAGGATTGGTTCATTTGGTTTAGTGAAAATATACAGTTACCATCCTCATCAACTCCACTGCCACATCAATTAATCTAGAACTATATAATTAACATTATTCATTATTAAATTATAATAACAGGTAATGATGACAAAAATATTGGGAATGAAATGAAAATTAATTACATTTTTCATACTTCATATAGTAATTGGTAATTTTGTTTTGTAATTCTAGCATGACAGTCACAAATAGTTTTATACTAACCCTCCAAAACCACTGAACGGTAATGTGGTTGGCATGATAGTCCCCTTTGTAGAGTGTGTTGTGTTTCCAGTCTTTGACATCGATGTTTTGGATACCACACATAAGGAGTTCTAACTCATTCTCGTCAAAGATTTTGATGAGGTTAAGAGGAACTAAGGCGTTGAAGCCATCTAGGAAGGCATTCATTTGGTCTTTCACTCTTGATACGAATCTCCATTCAATCACCAATCTGAACAATCAAACATACTTCCAGTTGAAAATATGTCAAATAAATGTTATATTGATGTTGCATTTTTACATCTATTTTAATTTGATAAAACTATTGAGACTTGCTCATGAAGCTCATAAACAGAGCATTGTTTCTCTATTTGCAAACAATTCGTAATTTATATCATAATTACAGGTACAATAGTCTCACGAACTTGACCAAATTTGTCTACCAGTAATAATAATAATAATAATAGGTTCAAATGTTTTTCAAATTCAAATTCTGTATTAAAAAATAATACAATTAATTACAAAGCAGTTTTGGATTATCACTCCAGCCAATGGCTATTTGAGTGAAAAACTTAATACAAACAAACATTTACTGATATATAATTTAAAGAAGTAAAATGAGTTTAAAATCAGTTATGAAAATAATTGAGGTATTATTTATTGATTATGAAACAAAATATTGTGCTGAAAAGTCCTAGTATAGACAAATAACTTTGACTAATTGGAATAGATTAACAACATTGTGTATACAGCTTTAACTATTATTTAACATATTTTTCCTGGATAACCTGTAGTATGGGTCAAACATCCGGCTAGACCTTGGTAAGAATTTATTAATTTTAAGCACATGTTGAGTTGTACAACAAATACTTTAATTGAAATATTTTGGTAGAAATCCATTCTTAAAAGTATGACGCAGAAAAAATAACAGACATTCATCAATTCAAAAATTTTAGTTGCCAGGGTACACTAATAAACCAACTTTAACTACAAGCTATTTAGTATTCGGTTGAAGCAGATAATTCTTGTTATTCAGCTTCCTTCAATGATAAATTTTAAAATGTTTGTTTTTAACCATATATAACCATAAAATGGTTAACCATAAAAAAACCCTTCTGGTTTTTTAACAATATCTTTTCACAAAAGTGGATTGGTAGAAGGGAAAGAATAGAATAGCGCATGTTTTCCAGATTTGCCCTCTCTCTCTAAACTAATTCTTTTGGGGTCACAATAAAAACTTAAAACTTAGAGAGGGTGATAGAGTTCCTTTTGATGCTTTTAAAAATTGTAATGCCACCTAAACCAACAGTTGGGATATTCTCAGCAAATTGAAGACAATAAATTTTAACATTTGACATGACTGTTTTGTGAAGTGTTTTGACATAAAATGAGTAAAAACTTACTGTCTTAATGTAACCAAGCAACTAAAATTTTTTTGTTTGGGAAATTGAATAGTTATAAAATTTTCAATATCTGCCATTTTGTGATGTGTCAAATATTTTTGGTTGGTTTGGCGCTGAAATTTTCCAATGAAAAGGGTCTTTAATATGCTGTTAAACTTGACGTACGATTATACTTATGCATTTTTACGATGCTTTACTGGGAGGTGCCCATAAGCATTATATCAAAAATACAATAGTTTAATGTGGCCAAAAGCTGTAAATAACATTTTGTTTGTATTAGTAAAGAATTTACTTGTCTATCTCAGTACTTTTCGGCACCCAGTATATTGACTAAAATATATATTGGATGCTTGCAACTATACGCTACAGAGCAAGTTAAATTAGAAAACTGTCACTTACAAAAATACATTATCTTGTCAAAAGAAATATAGTATAAATTAAAAGATCAAAATGTCTTGAGGACACAAACAAATAAAACTAATTGTAATATCATCATTTCTTCTGTTTTTTACTATTGTTTTGACCATTCTTTATTCAAACTAACTATGTCTAGTCGAAATTTATACAAGTGTCTACTGTAACTACGAATTCACATGAGAAAAATATACATAAATAGTAAAAATTTTATAAAAGCACCATTCACATACCTTAAGTCAATGGTTATTTAGTAATAAATTTAATATTCACTTTTAATATTTTGAATTTCTAAAACTTCTCATCCATGATTCAGCAAAGTTGGAAAAGACCAAGAATCCTTAATCTCAAACTTGACATGAACTTTACTTACCTGATCCATACTAATGAAAAATTAAAAGTGCTCTTTTATGACTCAATATCGCCTGCCTAATTAAGAGTTAAACTTAATGAGATCTGCCATTTCACATACATCTTACCTTGAGGTTGCCACATATTTACTTACAAAAAGATATATTGAGAAGATTCGAATGTATCAACAGTATAATTTACAGTCATGGAAAGTTATGAATGAAATTCGTATCAACGTGACAACAGCAAAAATCTAACAGCCCTAGTAGAAAAAAACATAGACTCCATCCATCACAACAAAAACAAATTTACAGGAAGAAGCGATCGAAAACATAGTATATCCATCTTCTTACTTACTTGATGTACTCGTCCTTGTTTTCCTCAGTTAGCGGAATGTTGGCACCATTGGGCTTTAGCTCTCGCTGGCTAGTGTGGCCAAGGCTGTCCTCATCGAGGGAGAAGGTTAGCTCCAACTCGGTCGGATTATTTTCCTTGATCCACAATAGGGAGTTGTAATACTCTGAGTCTACACTTTCCATATCTTTCAAGTCGATGGGCTTAGCTAGCATCATCTTGTAGAATGGCCGGATAAAGAAGGCTGAAATTGGTACCGTTTTTATGTATTTGAACTTTTTGAAGCTAAACTTATTGCTTGAACTCAAAAGAAATTCAGAAAATATCTGTGGTTGAATCTTAAAAAATAGAATGTTCTATTAATAAGTAATTTGTAACCTTTCAACATGATGCTGTTTTATATTTACCTAAGTAATTGATGGCTCACTCTTTGTATTATGTACCCATTATTACCTACTTATCGTATTTCATAGCACTATACCTAAAAGCTATCATTGCCTTGGTATTTAATGGCATTGAAAATAAACATGAATATGATGAATACAACTATATACCTGATCATCATGAACTTTTAAGTTATTTATTAAATAAGTGATGTCCTGCCAGAATCTCTGTACAGGCATCCTGAGCACCTTTATGGAATATGTGTGATAAATATTGTACGCTTGTATTTTTCTAGTCAAAAAATGTTAGTAAGATTACTTGAGGTATTAGGACAAGATTTTACTTCTTTATACATAATAATAAAGAAATAAATATTGTATTGATTACTTATTTCAATTTATATCAATACAGTAGACTCGGGTTATCCGAGGTAATTGGGACCGGGACCACCCCGGATACGTAAAAACTCGATAATATGAAGGTTATGGTAAAAAAATGTAAAAGCCATGAAAAAAGTACAAAACTAATTAATCACAAGAAAAAACGCAAAATAGTGTAAATGTAGTTACAATCCTATTAAAAAATTAGGAACATCAGGTTATGTCTTTTAAAAGTTGTATTACTGCAGGATGACAAGAAGTTGGAAATAAGTATTACATTTTAAAACTACAACAGTCTGTAAAAAACGACAATAATATAATTTTATAGTAAAAATCTAATGTAATGTCCATAGATAGCATTATGGATAGGCAATTTCCTCTAAAATTACATTTTTTGACAACGAAACCTTCATATAGGAAGTGCAGAGAACCATTCAAAATTTAAACGGAACAAAATTACCATTTCAATACCAATATGTCGTACACATTGGTGACGAAAACACTGATTGATTCATCATTTCAATTTAGTTATAAGCTACTGTCAACTATTTACCACTCATATCAAAACACTTGAATAAAATATTGAACAATAACAGTTGTTACGGCAATAACTTAAATTAACAACAACAATAAATGACGACAATATTTCCAATACTGAAAGTCAACATACTTAAACACTCATATTCAGTGAGAGAGCAGAGTCGACTAAAGGCCGGTTTTCACATAGGGTACCGTGCTCCTGTCTTTCTTTAGTCTTCTCTCACTTAGAATATAGAACTCACTATTCACTCAGTCACCGAAATGGATCAGGACGTTATGGATGTTGTTGTTGCTCGTGCAGTTTATTTAATAGTTGAAAAAAAAAAAGATGAAACGTCAAAACGATATTGGGTTCACTCTGTGTATCAAGCTAGAGATGAGGAAGGGGAGTTTCACATGTTTTTAGCCGGCTAAGAGATGACCCTGAAAAGTTCCGTAAATATATCAGGATGAGCTATCCGATGTTCGAAAGACGGTTTAAATAAAAAAACAAATTCAATCTTCGGCAATTTTCGTAGGTTGTCGGAAACACCCAAACTAGGAAAAGCCACGGATCGGGCGCCGATGCGGCGACATATAAGGCATTTTCACCTGACCTACCATACGCCCGTCTTGTTCAGACTGCCTACCGGTCATTGTCGCCGATCGCTCCAACAAGCGATCGAAAACAGCACGGTAGGAGCACAACAGGTCATGTGAAAATCGCAAACTGCTTTCCAATACAAAATTTCATTCAATAAATTCATTAGACTATTTTCGATTCCTCATGACACAACACGGTAGGAGCATGATACCTTATGTGAAAACCAGCCTTAAGCTGATGGTGTCAGGTAGTGATGTGTCATGAGTGAATGGATTTGGGTGGGAAAATTATTCCTATAGTAGGGTACAATATCGTAAATACGTCTCGTGACGGCCCTGCAGCGCCTTAACCTAGCATCAACAGCCAATAAGACACTGATTACTTGTCAAATGATTATATGATGTGTCACCCTATAGTTTTCCTTTTATTAATAGCTCTATGTTTAGTTTTCATCGTCTGATGACTAGCTCGGTTAACCCAGAGGCTCGGTTAATCAGGGCTCGGAAAACCGAGATTCTACTGTTGTATTTTTTTCATTTTACACTACTAGCATCTTGACTTACAATTATGCTAGTGCTGAGTCAAGCACTCTGTCTGTCATTGATCTTCAATGTTATGTTATAATTTGGTTCAAATTACATAATCAACCCCAAGACAACATGTAAAATTAATTAGTTAACAAACAATGTTTTAAAATTCAATGGTTTGATTCTGAAAATACAAGATTGAACTTGTGATCACTAATAGATGGAAATCCAATTACTAGTCAAGAGATGTGAAGGTACGTTAAATTGTTATGTTGTCTGTATCAATATGACCGCTACACAATCAAGCTAAACTGAAATGAATTACAATCAACAATGTAGAACATTTGGTTCATATTTTGTTTTGATCCGTAGACAAAATACTACTGTCAATGCAGAAATTGCGTGTACCAAACTTTGAAAACTGTTTACTAAGAAACTAAGAGGTCTATGAATAATCTAATCACACTATTGTTCTCCTTGTTTAGTTGTATGTTATATTATTTGTATTTTTTAAATTTTATTTTAAGTTTTGATAATTTTTATCCCAGTTGGAATAAAAAAGCACCTTAATTTTAACTAGTTTCCACTGTGCGTCAACTTTACACAGTAAATTTATCAATTTCAAATCACTGCATTTACTTACGCATTTAGGAGTAATGTATTGTAACTATACATTTCATGAGGATTGCAACTTGACCAGGTAATCAATTTTATGATCTCTAGAAGCCAATAAAACGTTGTTTCAGTAAATCAATAAGCACTTTTTGAAAAGGCGAAATTTTTGTCAGCCACGTAAATAAAATATAAAAGTGATAGATTAAAAACTTGTTGAGTAATAACAGTGTAAAGTTCATGCACAGTGAAAACTGATTAAATTTCCAGTATATATACATATATATACTGTATATATATATATATATATATATATATATACATATATATACAGTATATATACATATATGTATATATATATATGTATATATATATTGTTTGCTTTAACTAGGATCAAAATTATTAAAACTTGTGATAAGATTTAAAATGCAAACCTAAAATTAAATGAGGAAAACAATGGTGAGACTGAATGGTTCATAGTTTCTTGGTAAACAATGTTAAAACTTGGGTAGGCCTACATATTGATTTAATATATTACCAGCAATGTATTAAATCAAGCATTCTATAGAATACAGGCATTCTATATATTACCTAAAATCAACCAGCAAAGTATGAAATGAATCAGATTATGTAATTTGCCCAGGCATTATATAAAATGCCCAATGATCTTTAGGCAGAGTTCGTAGCTCTGTCCTAGCTTTTTAGGTAAAACTTGAATGCTCCCCCACACCCTTCCATCATACCCCACATCACACCACTTGGCTCATAATGTCACAAGTAATGACTGACTCTAGTGTAGGTGCGTGTGTATCGGTAATGAAACAGCGGCTCTCCTTTTAACTTGTTAAAATGTGGGAGTGTTAATGCTAAGAACAATGATTATTTAACCGAACCTAACTATAAGAAGGTAGTGTTAGATGTACCAGATGCTAAGGCCTAGACGAAGAAGGAGCCTCGAGATTATTGGTTACTCAACAGGTACGATGTAATGCTTAATGAAAATACTCAAAAGATATTCCATCCATTAAAACAAGGAGACCGTTGTTAAATTTTTCACTGACGATTCAGTTTTGCGCAAAGAATTGTTTCAAAGTTCAGGCAAAAAAAGATTAAAGTCGATACTGATAAAAAATGTCCTCCAGTTGCGAAAGGAGCTACAGTTGGAATTCTGATCCCAGATTTTGACAAAGGAAAAGGAGACCTGAGAAATATCCTAACAGCTATGATGGAAGTGATGGATGATTGCTTTTATAAACTTGGAACCGTCAATGGAAAATTGAAACATCTGTACACACGGTCACAGTTCTCTGTGTACCAGCAAAGACTTGTCAGTATTAAAAATGTCCCTTATAATGAAACTGAACTTCGGACCATAGCAACAGCCTAGTCTTCAGGAAGCAGCCAAAGTTTCGTGAAATGCAGCGGCACAACTGTGTAAAAAAATGCACTTGTATAGAAAACAATAGGCATTGTAACTTAACATGCTATGGTTCACTTACATCATGTATTAAGTAAATAAGGTATATGTTATGTTTTTGAATTATTTTATACTCAAAAAATAATGTTGTATTGAAACTGTTTACATTATTACTTTGTCCAAGGATCCAAAGACATTGTATGAAATGACTAGGCTTTATACACAATGCCTTGGCAAAGTGAATAATGATTCGACTTTGATAATTAATTTGATACTTTGTCGAAAACAGTCAGTTAATGTATTGAATCCCTGGCCATTCTATAAATTGCCTGGATTTTATACATTGCTGGTAACATATATATATATATATATATATATATATACACACACACATAAAAGCAAAACAACAAATATAACTAGAACTATGAAATAGAAATGAAAACCTTCATCTAAATAAATAACTCTCAAACTATCCTGACTTAATAAAAAGTTATCGAATTCTAATTCTGGCTTTTATATACAAGTTATTAGCTAAAATTATGTTTATAACTCAATTGTATTTAATTGTATATTCTTAAAAAAAGACAAGAACGTCAAATATAAAATATAATGCTTACCATCAAGAAGTTTGCCATGATACACAGCCATTCCCGCTATTCTTCCAATGAATTTAAAGTAATTTAGATGTTCTTCATTGCACAGCCCAGATATAGGATTAATTTGAAGAGTATAATTATCCCTGTAACAAAAACACTACATTAGTGTATACATTAAGAATAATATTAGTATATAAATGAATGAACAATTTAAATTACGATCAGAGTAAACATACAACTTTCATGAATGTGTCTGAGGTACACTGTTGTTTTTTTTTAACCTTTGGTTTTTTTTCTTACCGCTAATTTAATGATAAGAACGTACATGCAAAGTCAGCATTGATTTCCTCTATAATTTTGATAATGTGTTTTCAGCAAATAAGAAGAGAGAAACAATATACATTGCAATTAGTTAATAAATAACATTTCAACAGTCATCACTGTAACAATACCAACCAATCATTTTGAGTTCCTTGACCGTGACAAGTGATAGGTGTAAAAGTAGTGATAGTTATACACCATTCCTTTGTAAATCTCTGGCTTGATAGTAGTACACGTGGTTTATCAAAATCGATCATCATAATATTTTTACAATATTGCACTTATATTGGTAATAAATTTGTGTGATTTTGACACATTTTGTCACTAAAAATAATATAGCATCATAATCCCAAGTTGTGCAGTACAGCCATTGTTATTGACTGTAAACTTTATTTTAACTACTTAACTTGGTAATACAATATTATTAGTTGTATTCACTCTTGGAAGATGAAAATTACAGATTTTACTTGAGTTGTTATTTTTATTTCAATATCTCATCACAAATATTGCTTGTTTTAAATCGATCTCATTAAAGAAACATAGTCAGAAATAATGCATGTTTAGCCGGTGGTAAAATAAAGGTTGAGCATAGAGTTAAACCAACTCGAAACTTTTCATGCAGCACAGAAATGTATGCCAAATGTGATATTATTTTAACAGAGATTTCATGTCTTAAACAGGTTCTGATACAATGAATGTTATGGTTAATGGAAGTTACACAAGCATAGATGAAATCATAAAAAAACCACTAAGTTGCAACCAGCGATAAATAAAGATCAGGCACTTAATTAATAACCAAACAGCATGTGCCTTGACACCTTTTAACATAGTATCATCAATTAATCCCACTTTAAATTTAATTTCCAAAAGATGATTACAGAGATCTGTCCTTTTCAAAGCTTGGAACATGAGGTTTAAACTAACAACTTTTTATTTCATTGACTGTTTTTACACTCTAAATGTAAATTCTTTGTAGAGACAGTATTAATTATCATTCATTATGATGTCATGAATATGCTGTATAATATGTCTTCTTCCTTTTATCCTTTCTTTAATAATTCTTTATTGCCATAAACATACAATCAATCTACATGGGCACAAGACATATAAATAAATAGAACACATGTTCTATCAAGACATTTTTTAGTTGTCCTCTAAAAACATTAAAATTTGTTTCCAGTTTAAATGCTATTGGGAGAAATAAATTTAAAAATTGTTGAAATCTTACAAATAAAAGTGCCTGTGTTTTTTTAAGGACTTCAGACTATGTAGATTGTTTTTGAAAATTTCTTATCTATCATGCAAATAAAACAATGGTACTGTCAACTGATCTGTACCGTTATAAAACTAGTTTTCAAAAATATGTTTTTGAATATCTTTTGGATTTTCTTAACTAGTATAAATTCGTGTAATTTTACAACACAGATATAACAAGGATAAAAGAAATATGAAACAGAGAAACAATTTGAACCATTGGCCTTTATAGTTAAATACAAACAAAATTATGTAGGCAAAAATTAAAAGCTTAAAATTAACAAGACTTTAATGCATATTTACATCACATTCATGATGCAATTAAAATCTGGACTAGAGTTAAATGTAGGCATATAGTTGAATGTAGAGTGTGAATTTTAGAAAGGCCTAAAGTAATAGACCACATAATAGATATGTATACTTTCTACTTACATTGCAGAGTATTCAAATAGGCCATAATAAGGATTGAACATTTCCTTGGACAGCAGGAAAAACCATTCACGTGCCAATCCTCCATAGTCCAACCCCACTTCTCCTTCAAACTCCACCCACAGCTTGGTCTTGAGCAAGTCTGTCCGTGGGGCATTGCTGATTATTCTATAAGAGTCTTCCAGGATGGTTTGCCGACTGACTTTGATTTCAAACTTATTTGGAACATTGTTCTGATGAAAAAAAAGTGTAATGTAAATCAACTTATAGATGTTTCTTAATAAATTTAAGTGGAATCTATTTTTCTAATTATATTCCATACCTGAGCTGGTATGCTTTTAACATTCAAATACACATTTATACACCAGTTTTTCATAATAATCAAAAGAAAATACCTGTTTATAACTTAAATCAACAATCACCTGATAACCCCATATATGGTCATTTTTCCATTATGATATGATCTCTATTATTCTGTCTTATTTTTCATTAAAATTAAAAATATTGTTATTGGATGTATATTAACATTTACATTGGGGATCAGTTATCCCAAGTTCCGAAATATCAAAACACATTATCAGAACTTTTTTCTCGTAAATGGTGATGGTACAGATCTATTTCAATACAGAAAGTTAACTAACTCAAACCTTTCATGAATTGTTTTATACATTACTACAAGGGATACTGCAAGTCTAACTATGACAGGCCCAGTTCTGTTTGTGCATTTGCCGTACCGCCAACCACCAGCCTATGTTGTCACCGTCGGCCGTAGAGATTCTCCCGTGCATTAACCTTGGCATAGACTGACAACGCACTTCCCTCCCTTGTTTTCTTAGCTTTAACTCTTTATAACTTAGTTAGTTAGTTAGTTAGTTTAAAAGGGGATATATAGTTGGTCTAGCCAACCCTTGCAACGAAGCCTAGGGCTTTTTGTGCCAATCCCGGTGCCTAATCGTCGTAAAGCTGGCTGCCCTTGACCAAGTCAAGGAGCTTCTTCACTAGATTGGAAATTTCCAACTGCCCCGGAGGTGAGCCTTCAAAAAGTGATAACTTAATAACTTAGTTTCATTGTTTTTTTTTTTTATTTTATAAAGAATTTACTTCTGATTAAATTGACAAATAAATTCATAAAATCAACTTGTAAAATAAAAATTAAAATAAGTCATCAGTTGGTGTATATCGCCGGCCGGCAAATGTGCTGTACTCATGTTTTAATATATTTAAATGTTTTATAATTTTAGTGTTTTAATGTTTTAAACAGTGACGTTTTTGGAAACCTGATGATGAAGCTTTAATGCTTTGAATTGTACATAGCAGTAATGTAATTGAAGAACTGTTGCGACAGAAAAAGGTAAACTAAACCAGTATTATTTCTATAATATAACAGTTCTGGAGGCTAATAAAACAAAATGAATAAAATAAATTTGTATTGTTTAGGCCTAAATAAGTTAGTTAAATAGTTGTTAATTTTAACAACTACTAATTATGTGTAATCTATTACTTTTCTATTTAACCTTGGTTATGTATACTAAAGCATTATGTTAATAAGTTTTGCTTTTGTAAGGAATTGATTACGATGTCAGTCTATAAATAGCATACGCTGACCCTCGCTAAAGGTGCATAAAGGTGTGCATGGCACTGATTCTCAGTTTTTAAGCCTCTATACCATCTGAAAGCAGGCTATTAATGGTAAACTGAACTATCCAAAAACTTTATCATCCGAAATAGGCTTGGTCCCATCAACTTCAGATCTCTGGTGTATTTGTTTTTAAAAAGAAACAATTGCAGAATGGAAGAAAGAAAAGGCAACCCTAAAGCTTTTGTAGCTATGCCTCTCATAGTATGGCAATAATGGTTTTTTAACACAGTAAAAACCAAAACTATGTTCAGTTAATAAGTGACAAGGAATGATGGCAATTTACTTTAAACTGCGGGTCCTGTCAGATGGATGATTTCACTACTATGGCTTATCAAACAATTTAATTAATTTTTTTACATCATATCTAATTAACAGAAAGCAGTATGTAGTCTACAAAGGTCATGTGTAATCTACTTTTACTGTACAGTCTGGAGTACCTCATGGGTCGAATTTGGGCCATGTTTATTTATGATTATGATTAATGACTTATGCCAACATGTTGTCCCTGCAAAATCTACGTTATTTGCTGATGATCTTAAAATATTTCAGCACATTTCAACTCTAAGATTCTATTAAACTGCAGAATGATATAAAAAACATATTTTTACTAATAACTATTACGTAAACGGTCAGTTAATTTCTAAGGTTGAACTGTTTAAAGATCTGGGTGTTTACATGGATTGTAGTTTAACTTTTCAAACGCACACATTGACCCATTGCATTTCTTCAGCCAGGATATGATGGGATTCATAATTCAACAGGGGATCAATTTTAAAAATGTAAAACATTAATTAAATTGTATAGGGCATTGGTCAGGTCGAGATTGGAAAGTTCAGTCACTGTGTGGAATCCAACTCATGCCATAGAAAGAATTCAAAAAAGATTTTTAAGATACATTTATTTTAAATGTTTTAATATTTATACTTACTTAGTTCCTTACAATGAGCTGATGGGTCTCTTTGGGTTTAAGAGCCTATACCTGAGGAGGGCTATGATGGAATAAGTGTACCTGCAGGGCTTGGTGCAGGGGGATGGACAGTTCTACTTGTTTGGAGTGTCTCTGCTTTAGGGTTCCTAATTTTAACAGCAAGGGTAAACTTTTGTTTGATCTGCCATAGGTACGAACGGTAGCACATGCATCCTCGTATTTGCTCCGGATGATGAGAACTTATAATCTAATGCTTCCGGGTAGAGGAAAAATAGATGTTTTTTATAATTCTATTAATGTGTTTAAAGAAAAATGTGAGATTTACCTGAAAACAGACTATTTATGAAAATATAATTTTTTATTTTGCAACGAGTTATTGATTTACTATGGAATTAAGTTTTTTTTCCAATTCTGAAGCAAAAATCCTTAATATGTTCATGTTGTTTTTTATTTTTAAATATTTATTTAAATTATGTTTGATAACTTATTACCTATTTATATTAACTATTTTTTGTATATTTGTAAACTAATTATTTCATATTTATAATTTTTTGTTACATATTATTATATTTGTTACCTATTTATTGCATATTTATTAACTGTTTATTGTATATTTATAAAATACTTATTTAGTTCTTGGGCCTTGTAACTTGCAAATATAGCGCTTGCTTATTTATTTGTTTCATAGTATGTAGATTGCCTGGTAAAGTTTATTGGGTTAAAAATGTTAATTTGTTTTCTTAAATGTAATTGGGTTTTTGCCTGTATTGTTGCATGAAATAAAATAAAATAAAAATGATTGTGTTGTATACTGTCTAGGAATATTGCTAGATATTGATGATCATAGACTCCCATAGAGGGCCTGCAGAGATACCTTATATTACAGCTGATACAAAAGTGTGACTAATGTATTGTTATACAAAATAATTACCAAAGAAATAGTTCTGCCTTTATCCTGCTTTTTGCTTTAGCTGTGTGTCTCAATGAGTTGCTAGAAACTTATAAAAGAATGATGGCAGATCAAACACAAAATTACTGGCTATGACGGGCCCATGCCCATCATGCCAACGTGAGTTTTCATCCACATGTACATATCATGGCATCTCACAACAATCCATATAATACATTACATATTTACTAAAGTAATTAGTATGAAGTATCAACCATAAAAATTACTTAATTTATTCATACTTACAGGTTTTCTTAGCTGCGATTTTAGATATTCATATTTCCTCTTGTAATCTCGAGAGTACGGAACTGCCTAGAGGTATAAAAAATAAATCATTTTAAATCAAATCAGTAAAACAATAAGAGATTGAACTAATTTACATTTCAATAATGATAGTAAAAAAAACATACACAACTGCAACAGAGTTTCATAGCATAGCTACATTATTTATTATCAATTGATTGTGTTGATAATAAATAACAATCAACACAATCAATCTACCCACGTATCTGGGTGGGCGGGTGAGTGCCACCAGACCATGTCATTATCGAGTTGCTTTTACAGAGTATTATTCCAAGATCTTCTATGGCTTTTTGTTCTCTATATCTATTTATTCAGAATACAGACATATTATGTAAGCAATTTTGCATTATAAATATAAAAATGTAAACTGATCTTAAAAACAAAGTACCACTGTTTATGGGTATATGGGGGCATGGGTGGGTCAGTACCACTGTATGTATATGAGTGGGTCAGTACTACTGTACGTCAATACCACCGTAAATGTATGGATGGGCGGGTGGGTAATACCACCATACGTGTAAATTAATAGCACTGTACGTGTATGGGTGGGTGGGTGAGTCAATAGCACTGTACGTGTATGGATGGGAGGTTGGGTCAATACAACTGTACGTGTATGGGTGGGCGAATAGCATAAATTTGATACATTTTAGAATTAACTAATTTAAAAACGCTGTTTTTAACCAAATAAAGCACACTTTAATAAAGACAAAACCCAACAGAATGAGAGCAATATTTACTCTTTTATATCCTGGAGGCTTTCAGTAGTATGTAGGGCCATCTCTTTGTCTTACCTGGCATAGTGGTAATTAGGTCTAGAACTGTTTCTTGAAGGATGCAACCCTATTTTTCAATATCAGTCTGTTGTGTCTCTTCAGATGATCCCACAAGTTTCTTTAGGATTTAGAACTGTTGATTTTGCGTTGTGTATTAACCTTTACGAAAAGTTGTTGAAAGCCCTTGAGCGATAAGGAAGAGCATTGTCATTACTATGAATAAAGTCTTTATTAATTTCTTGAGCTAATGGCATCACTACAGACTGAAGAACTGTAACTAAGTAACTTCTGACTATTCATAGTCAGCACTGGTGGCACAGTGCTGTAACTCAGCTAGGGGTGTGCGAGAAGCAATTTTAGGATTCGAGTCGAGTCGAGTTGAGTTTTTAGACATAATTTTGAGTTCAAGTTTTTTCAAGTTGAGTACCTTAATTTTTAAAAATGGAAACACAATAAAATGTTCTTTTCAGCTAACCTCAATTTCACCATTGACAACAATGTTTTGTTTCCATTAACAGAAAGAAAATAATTAATGTCAATACAATACTAACTAGGGATAACAACTGCTGTGCTGACTGATCAAGGTTAACTTTGTTTTGGTTTTCATCGTACTATTTGTACTTCCATCGTTCCATGTGACAAGTTGAGTCGTCAAGAGATGGGCGTTATTTAACTAAACGTTATCTATACCAGGTTGTTTAACGAAACCTGTTATAGATTTAACAGGTTACATGAAATACCCTATTATTTTTTAAACTCCCAGTCATGATGCATGATAAGATTTATATAACTGTAACGCATAGTGGTAATGGAGAGTAAATACAGCGCGCTGAGAAGTAAGCGGAACTGTAACTGAACGACAAATGAAACTTAAGACTCTTGCAGTTTACAGTTAAATTATCGATAACAGAACGATATTTGAGCGGTAACTCTGTAACGAGCAAGCAAAGCCCAACGACTGTAACTCATTATCGACATCGTAACGTAACATAAGGCATAACCTCAACCACATACCAAACATAATAAACTTACTTGATCTCTGCTTCAACTTCATAACCTTTGGTAACTTGGAACATTATCTAGATCAGCCGTAACAAGGCTTCGAGTCGTTAAGTAAAGTCCAGCCATAACAGAAACAAAATAACTGTCTGTAACGTCAACTGGTCGAGAGTAACAGGTTACAAAAATAACAGATTATTATAAAACGTTATCAGAACATAATAGAATTACGTAACGGGTTATCGATAAAGTAACTGTAATTCCCAGCTAAAGTGTAAACATCAACAAAAACACAAAACAAAATGGATACAAATCGAATCCAAGGCTAGCAGTACATTTTATATTGGGACTTGTCGAGTCGGCGATGTACTGGTAGTAGCTACATTAATCGTTATTTTATTAGTCACAGTGCCGGAACGAAACTGTTCCAGGCATTCTATGACATATTATTATAGCTTTTCAATTTCAATAGTTTACGTTCCATTTGTAGTTTATGTTACAGATAGAACGCGATTTAATTAAATCTGTCCGAAATTGTCAGTCTTAGAATAGTTTTAGTCATGAAATTTTAAAGTATGGACCTAAAGTTAATGCAACTGTGAATTTCAAATGTTGGTAAAAGTAGTTATGTAACAAAGTTTTGAAACGGTTCAATAACTGATTCTTTGTGAATAGCTTTCAGTAGCTTATTTGGTCATACCTTCTTTATAAATAACGAGAATACTCTTTGCCGTAATCGCCATGGCAGTACGATCGAGACTCGTGTGCGTGAGTCACGAATCTAAATACATCGTGAGAACATATCAGGTTATGAATACGATATTATGATCATATTTTAAATACAGTTCCCTACATAAAATGATTATCTTTCTAATCTATTATACAAATGGGATTTTTGTCTTGATTATAGCATTTTACACTCAAAGATATGGCAAAAATCGACTCGATTTTTTCGAGTTTTTTCAAATCTTGAGTCGAGTTCGAGTTTTTTTAAACTTGAAAAAACTAAAATTTTGAGTCTGTACACCCCTATAAACTCAGCTACTTGAGACAAAATACTGTGAAGCAAAGAAGATATTTTCTACGCTCTCCATCCTCTTAATACTGACGTGGCAAAACCAATCAATAAACTACTAGAGAAGTCTGGTCCATGTTAGGTGGTACTCAGGATCTGGATTTGTATAGGAAACAGAACTGAGTATCAGGCTTGTCAGACAGCTGAAACTCAAACCAATACTATATGGTTTGAATCCCACATAAAGATGTAGGTGTATTAGTTGCTCTGACTATATTGGGTTATTAATAAATGGCTCTTTCTAAGAAACAGTCAACCGTAGTTAGTAATAATGACAACACTCATCACACTCATTCACTTACTATGTATCTCCGTGGTTCTCAATCTGTTTACAGTTGTGTACCCCTTACCAACTATTTTAAATAAATTGTACCCCTTGAATATATTTTAATCACTAGAAAAGTTTGATGCAATAG
Source organism: Stictocephala bisonia (assembly GCA_035578905.1). Lineage (NCBI taxonomy): Eukaryota > Metazoa > Arthropoda > Insecta > Hemiptera > Membracidae > Stictocephala > Stictocephala bisonia. The sequence continues at coordinate 262,470 of JAQJVL010000629.1, forward strand.
AATCTGGGTAGATTTACTATAAACTAGATTTTTGGGTAAACTAAAATTTAGAAAAATCTTAGTGATAGTACGAGTCAATTTTTTTATAAAGGGTAAAATCTGTTACCCATTTAATTAACTCTGAAATTTGCAATTCTTATACACTAGATTTTTGGAGTACCCCCTCTAAACATTTTTGAGTACCCCCAAGGGATACGAGTACCACAGTTTGAAAACCACTCATATAACTAATGAGTGTGACTATCCTAAAGTAAAAGTGTTGACTTCTTCAATAGAAGCCAAGCAATTTCAAATGTATTTTCCATGTTTAATTAAGCTATACAACATATTTCATGTTTATTTTTGAGGACTATTATTTTTACTATCCATCTTAAACTAGATATATTATTTATCTGTAGAATTCTTAGTCATTCAGAACTGATTAGATATATTATTTATCTGTAGAATTCTCAGTCATTCAGAACTGATTAGATATATTATTTATCTGTAGAATTCTTAGTCATTCAGAACTGATTAGATATATTATTTATCTGTAGAATTCTTAGTCATTCAGAACTGATTAGATATATTATTTATCTGTAGAATTCTTAGTCATTCAGAACTGATTAGATATATTATTTATCTGTAGAATACTTAGTCATTCAGAACTGATTAGATATATTATTTATCTGTAGAATTCTTAGTCATTCAGAACTGATTAGATATATTATTTATCTGTAGAATTCTTAGTCATTCAGAACTGATTAGATATATTATTTATCTGTAGAATTCTTAGTCATTCAGAACTGATTAGATATATTATTTATCTGTAGAATTCTTAGTCATTCAGAACTGATTAGATATATTATTTATCTGTAGAATTCTTAGTCATTCAGAACTGATTAGATATATTATTTATCTGTAGAATTCTTAGTCATTCAGAACTGATTAGATATATTATTAATCTGTAGAATTCTTAGTCATTCAGAACTGATTAGATATATTATTAATCTGTAGGATTCTTAGTCATTCAGAACTGATTAGTTATATTATTTATCTGTAGAATTCTTAGTCATTCAGAACTGATTAGATATATTATTAATCTGTAGAATTCTTAGTCATTCAGAACTGATTAGTTATATTATTTATCTGTAGAATTCTTAGTCATTCAGAACTGATTAGATATATTATTAATCTGTAGAATTCTTAGTCATTCAGAACTGATTAGATATATTATTTATCTGTAGAATACTTAGTCATTCGGAACTGATTAGATATATTATTTATCTGTAGAATACTTAGTCATTCGGAACTGATTAGATATATTATTTATCTGTAGAATTCTTAGTCGTTCAGAACTGATTAGATATATTATTAATCTGTAGAATTCTTAGTCATTCAGAACTGATTAGATATATTATTAATCTGTAGAATTCTTAGTCATTCAGAACTGATTAGATATATTATTAATCTGTAGGATTCTTAGTCATTCAGAACTGATTAGATATATTATTAATCTGTAGAATTCTTAGTCATTCAGAACTGATTATATATATTATTAATCTGTAGAATTCTTAGTCATTCAGAACTGATTATATATATTATTAATCTGTAGAATTCTTAGTCATTCAGAACTGATTAGATATATTATTAATCTGTAGAATTCTTAGTCATTCAGAACTGATTATATATATTATTAATCTGTAGAATTCTTAGTCATTCAGAACTGATTATATATATTATTAATCTGTAGAATTCTTAGTCATTCAGAACTGATTAGATATATTATTAATCTGTAGAATTCTTAGTCATTCAGAACTGATTATATATATTATTAATCTGTAGAATTCTTAGTCATTCAGAACTGATTATATATATTATTAATCTGTAGAATTCTTAGTCATTCAGAACTGATTAGATATATTATTTATCTGTAGAATACTTAGTCATTCGGAACTGATTAGATATATTATTTATCTGTAGAATTCTTAGTCGTTCAGAACTGATTAGATATATTATTAATCTGTAGAATTCTTAGTCATTCAGAACTGATTAGATATATTATTAATCTGTAGAATTCTTAGTCAATCAGAACTGATTAGATATATTATTTATCTGTAGAATACTTAGTCATTCAGAACTGATTAGTTACATTATTTATCTGTAGAATTCTTAGTCATTCAGAACTGATTAGATATATTATTAATCTGTAGAATTCTTAGTCATTCAGAACTGATTAATCAGTTGGGCCCATTAAAAGCTTATCTTCAGAAGAAGGAACATTTTATTGGATTTTAGTAAATATTTTCCACAAATAAAGAAATTTATATCATCTATCTATCTTTACATCATAACAATTATTACCTTTGAATTTGTTTTGATAGAACATATATGAATCATAGTTAAGATAAAAAGTTTAATTTTGTTATATTTTGAATCAAATTATAACTGATCAATAAATTTGAAGGTTGACAAGCCCTAAGCAGTAGTATATCATAATTCCAGCCTTAATCTAAACTTGAGTGAAAAAAATTAATAACTTACTGGGCCAGCAATATTTGGATTTGAAAGTCTTGGATCTTCCCACTGTGTTGTTCTTGTATCTAAAATATTCAATAAGACATGAGTTCTAAGAAACTCTAAACTTTTCTTAACAACATAGTACACACAAAATAAACCTAAATTGTGTTATTTCTAACTATCCAGTTCATCTTAATATAAATTAAAACCCATAAATGACATAGAAAATACGATCAATGTACAAACTGGCAGTTTACTTGAAGAATTGAGTAATAATTATTGCCATAACATAACTGCAGATTAACATGTTGACTTTTTAGGAGCTTCCTTTTATAACTGAGTTAGATAAGTAAATAAATAATCTCTACGATGATAATATATTTTTTTAATTGTTTTAATATTACAATGGTTAATTATAAATAGAGTACAATAAGCTATTTTTTATTCAGATTTTAATGGTTATCTACATGAAAGCTGATCTTCAATAATATAATACTCATATGTGTACATACATGGATGGGTGGGAGGGTCATCATCACTGTACGTGTTTGGGTGGGTAGGAGGGTCTATACATTGATTTTTCACTAGGATCATCAAGATTAATCAGACATCGAACTCAAACTGTGACTTTGTGCAATTGCCAGCTATCACAAATCTCCCACAGCAAACTGTGAATTGTCTATGACATTAAATGCAAAACTAAACCATGAACACAATAGACTAAAACCAAAGTAAGTAATTGTTTTCTCAATTGCTGGATTATTATAATAATTACAATACCAGTTTTTACTTACTGTGATCTATGAAAAATATTCTGCCATCTGTGTGTACTCTCTCCTCCCAGCCTTCGGGTAGAGGGCCCAACTCATCGTCTGGGCCTGCCACTCTTCTTGCTACATTCGGTGCCTCCCTCTGGTTTGGCATTGGAGATGCTCGACCTGGAAATACAAAGTTTCCAACAATGTTAACTTATGCATTAAACTCAATTAACTACTTGGTGTTTATAGTAAATTGCAAGACAGAATTGAATAATAAGCCATGTAACTGACCTGTGTAAAACAAACATCATTATTTACTTTGTTTTTTGTGTCCTCAAAAAAAAAAAAAAGTACTGGGCACATTATTAACTAAATAACTATACAGTTAGGGATGGGTCAATAAAATAACTATACAATGAGGGATGGGTCAATTAAATAACTATACAGTTAGGGATGGGTCGATTAAAAAATGCATCTATTTTGAAACTGATTCCAGAAAATCGATTTGTAATTCCAATTATCAAGAATGCTAAAAACCTAAATAGGAATAAAATGGCACAATCTGAAATGAATTATTCAATAACGAATTAAAAAGAATGGTATACTAAATATTATTTTACAATTGAGGCCAATAACCAGTTAAAATGGAGTTAATAATAAATAATTTGCTTACCACATAATTATGTATCTATAAAAATACCATTTATATTTCTTTTAGTAATGAATCATCTGTAAATTTTTACGAGTGATTCATTAAATTAATAAATTTAATTTATCAATTTAAATCAAACTATTCAAAGTTAACTATTCAAATATCATATTAGAATTTCAAGAATGGTTGTTTCAATAAAAATGGAATGAGCTGTCCTGGTTTCACTGACATCCCCTTGCCGATAATATCACATTCGATAATGCAGACACTCTTGGTACTCCAACTGTTTCACATTCCCATAGGCAACAGATTATCGAGAGTCAACTATACTGTCTTTCACGTTTTTGTTTCTTTTTGTTTGCTTTGTAAGGTTTCATATTGAATTATTTCAGACTTTCTTGTCAAATTAAATAAATACCCTACAAATAACTGTGGTGAATCATGAATTGAAATTAGTTGACTGTAGAAGTTTATTTGATCATATGTCATTTCAACAATATCTGATTCTAATTTAAACTTTCAACACTTATAAAATATGTCTGGATCTTTTCTAACAGTTTGCCACTGTTTGAGAGATATTGTTTATTGCAAGTGAAACTATTCAAAACATTTTTTACGTCTTATAGATAAAAAACTTACTTGTAATATAACCTAACCAAAATTTTGAAAATAATTTTGGTAGTGAGTAAACACAATTGCAAAAAGAAGAATTTCTGGTGGAAAACTAAAAAGATTCTAATTTTCGTTTGTAATTTATTATAATACAGTATACTATAACCCTTGTAGATCAAAATTATAAAAAAAGACATTACGATTTTCTGTATTTTATCTTCTTACAAGAAAGGTATCTTGAAAGTGAAAATTAATAACTAACAAGTGACTAATTAAGTATCCTTTAATTTTTCTTATATACCATTTAGAAAACATAAAACCGTTTGTTGACTCTACTTCATAGAATCTACTTAGGATCTTAATAATATAGACAGGTATGTAATGATGATTGCTGTCTCCACAGAATAAATAAAAGTACAATAACTGTAATGATCTTAATTAGAATCTTAAAGATTATTAGAAAATACACAACTAAACGAAACAGATATTAGCAAGATTATTTTGCTTTAGGAATATTTAGAGCTGTAATTATTGATTCAGCTTGCAAGTATCCATAAGCAAATTACTTAATTTAGGCAAGCTACGTTATCATTTATATTCTTGTATTGTTGACCTGTTCGGGGATCAACCCATGAAGTGGTTCGAGCGTTGTGATCAATGAAGAAGACTCTGCCATTAGGCGCAACTTGCAGTGACCAACCCTGCGGAAGTCCTTCTCTTGATTGCTCAGTTCTTGTCTCTTCCTGCTGGCAGTTTTAGGATTCAAGATTGATGAGTCTTTAATTTTGCTATTGGTACATACATTTGATGGTATTTGTAGTTTTGTTCAAATAAATAGAAGATTAAAGTAGAAACGTGGACTTCTCATTTAGTAACATTTAATATTAGGGTGAAATGAAATATTTTGTTTTTCTTTGTCTTTTAAAATAATTAGAATATGCTGAAAATAATTTTTAGATGTAAAAAATAATATTTTTTCCTCTAAATCATTGAACAAATTAGAAGCATTAGATAACTCAATCAAATTATGTTTATACTAATTTATAAATTGAAGGTATTTCACATCTGCCTGTTTGGAAACATAAATATCAGGTGCTAAAATTACTTTTTAAGCAGATGAAATGGTTTAGACTAAAAGTAATAAATTTCTTCATAAACAGACTCTTTAACATTTAATTTCAACCCTTCAAAATATGAGACGTGTTTTTAAAGTAAGTACTATTTTGGAATCCCACCGATGTAGCGCTGTGGTCGGCACTCAGCGCATGCATGCTGGGTACTACTATCTATTGGCAAGCCACAGCCGCCGTTACAGACCCAATCAACTGTATTTAAGGTCACTTATGACTGTTTAAAATTCCTCCTCCGGTTAAAAATGCCGCCAACAGTGAATTATGCGCTGTATACATTTTCATAACGCTAAGTATGTGGAAGCAGCTTATACTCATCGTGAGTCTGTCACAGTGACAATAAATTTGGTTTTACAAATCATAACCATCACGATTCTAATGGTCTAGGAATGAGAGAGAACTGGTTTAACATTTTTTGTGTGATTCTCATCAAACGTTTGTTTTTGTGATTCTCCATCAGCATTTTGGGAACCTAAGCATAATGTTCTGTACTTCAAACGGTCTGTCACAATTTCAATAATGGCACTTCTTGACACTACATAATGATGCATTTGTAAATCGTCTGTTTTCTCTGACTTTTTTCATCAACCTTTTGCACCAAGTCATCAGTAATAAGTGAAGGTTTCCGACTTCGTTCATCATCATGGACATTCGCACAACCTTAAAAGCTCCCACCCATTTCCATTCCATCCCATCGCTCATTCTGTTTTCTAAATAAACTTCACAGATCCCTTGATGAATGTCAGCTGCATTCATGCCTTTATCATTACGAAAACTTATCACAACATGTACTTTACAGTTGGCAGCATTTTTAATCAGAGGAGGAATTTTTAACAGTCATAAGCGACCTTAAATAGAGTCAAATGGGTCCGTAACGGCGGCTGTGGCTTGCCAAAAGATAGTAGTATCTAGCACACATGCTCTGGACGCCGACTGCAGCGCTACAGAGGCGGGATTCCAAAACGGTACTTACTTTAAAAACACGACTTGTATCTCCTGTAAAATTATGAAGAATATCTTCTTCTTAGAAAAGAATGAAAATTATTCCTCCCTATTTTGCCACAGTCAAATAAAACAGGATACATATATAATAATGTATTTTTTTAACAAATTTTTATTGTTGAATATTAAGTTTTAAAGACAAAATACTATGAATATCAACCATTAAGAACAATTAACTACAGAAATTAACATTCTGGTAATAAATTTAAAGTTATTTTTCTCTAAAGTGGGAGCAAATTGTTCATAATTAGTTTCTGTTAGTTTTAAAAGTACATTAAAAAAACATTCTCTTTTAATAATTGTATGTGTTAATTGTTAATGTTAATTTGTTTCAGGACCAAATTACTGACTGAACAATTAGTCTGGGCGCACGGCCAGTGACAGCTAGACATAGGTGAGGAGTGAAGAGGGGACTCTTTTATGAAAACATTAGCCTACTCAAACAGTTGTCTTAAAGAAATGTTAAATATCTATTATTACTATCAGCTGATGATTATTATTGTAATATTTATTATAAATATGATTAGTAGCAAGACTGCCACCTGCACAGACCAATTGTTCAACCAGTAATCAGTCATATAAATTTTGAAATGAATCAATTGTTTATAACTGGCTGTTCATTTGACACTGGGCTGTTAATTAATGACACTTTCTAAGGAATAGTTGGCCTTAGTTTGTAACAATGACTACATTCTCTTGCCTAAACTCAATTGAAATCCATAATTACCTATATCTTGATGATTGGCGTCTTATGAATGAATAAATATACATAAAATAAAAACAATTAATTACTCTACTGGAGACTTTGATTACTAGGTTTTATTTTAATTTAAAATTACTAAATTCTTTTTTTTTTTACGGATTTGTAGAAGAGGCGTATATTTTTAGGTGAAAACAATATCCACAAAGACGGGATTTGCTTTCTTCGGTTTGTAATTGCTCTTTTTATGATATATTAATAGTCTAGAAAAATCGAGGTATGCAAAGTTATTTGGTTGCCCTCTTAAATTTCCTTTACAAAAAGTTTCTGTGTCACCAACCTAATGCATATAACTCCATGCAAAAAAAAAAAAAAAAAAAAAATGTGGTTTCAAATACAATTTGATGATTCATTCTCAGTCATCATATTGAGAATCACTGCTTTTTTAATTGTCATTATTGTCAAGGATAACCATAAAAAGTTAGTTAGGTGATAACATTGAGAAGTTTAAAATAGTTTAATTATAATTTTTTGTATTAGAGATAATATAGGATTTAGAATGAATAACAATTTACATAAATGTACAAATTACCCCAAATTATTAGCTGCAAAATAAATTTTTAAAACACTGATTATTGTTGCCTAAAACAACCATATCATTTTATATACACGCTGATAGTGGCATATACGAGGGGTATCCAAAAAGTGTTTCCCTATCTTAAAGAAGATACGTAATTTTTGTTTTGACCAAAATTATTTTTTTCTTTTTATACATACTTAAAACTATTTTTAAATGCAACTCCCATTTAGATCCAAGCATTTTTGGTATCTATATAAGAGTTTCTTCATTCCATCTTCATACCAATCTGCCACGTTTTTCAATCAGTTTTTTCCTTCCTGTTTGACTTCTTCATCACTGATAAATCTCTGACCTCAAATATGATCTTTAAGTTATGGAAACATATTGAAATCGTTGTAGTAGTGTTCAGAAAATAAGGAAGGCGTTAACAAATCTCCCAACAAAACTCGTTTAATACATCTTGTGTTGCGCGAGCAGCGCAAGACCGAGCGTTGTCATGAAACAACAGAACTTTTCGGGACAAAAGTCTGCGTTGCTTGATTTGGATGGCCCGATGAAGTCTCTTGAGAACATCACAGAACTGTTCAACAATGATTGTTGTTCCATGGGGCAGATAGTCAATAAGCAATACCCCTTTACAGTCCCAAAAAACTGTGACCATCACTTTTCTTACTGATTCAGTCGTTTTCTTTTAACAGGAGCTTTCTCTTCTTGTTTTACCCATAGCATACTCTAGGCTTTGGATTCAGGAATCGAATGGTGAATGTGTTTCATCTTCAGTGACTACTCTTGAAAAGACAGCTGCATTTTCATTTTCAAACATCTGCAAAATTGTTTGACCAGCTGCACAACTGGTGACAACCCTTAGTGTTCTCCATTGTGACTGAGCCATAACTGACCAAGCATGCGCATCCCAGTTGCCAAACCGGTTCTCAGTGGTGCCAATACAACCACGCTACAATACCCAGTGCCCTGCAGCTGTCAGGGTTGTACTTGATGCGAGTAATAATTATGTGAAACTTACTTTTTGGATACTCCTTGTATAAAACAGGTAAGTGACTAGAACATAATATTAAGAACTACTTACTGCCTGTGGTTGAGACTCAGGCCTAGGTTGTGTAGGGCTGTCAACGACCTCACTGGCCTTAAAAAAACAGCATAAAAATAAGTTACATACCATATTCAATCATTCATAAATAAGGGTTAAATTTGGTAAAATGGTTCAAAAATTTATTGAATTTGTTACATATTGTTCATAAATATAATAACAATATTTAAACAAGAATTTAAATTCTTATATAGATTACAGAACCATTTTAAAAATCTTCAAAGTATCACATTTTAAACATTTAGATTGAGAGAACTATATTACTTTTTGCATATTTTAAGATTAATATGTCATTTCCACTTGTCATGTCACTACTCTGTACAATTCTAGCAGTTATAAAATGGACAAATGAATTTATATTCAGAAAACATATTTGCAACGGTTTTCTGTTGTAATAACATATAAAGTTAACAGGAATCATCTTCAATTGCTTTTAGACTAAAATAAGGCCTTCTATAGACTTATAAAAGTAATATGCTTTCATAACAAAGGGATAGAAGTCTCTACCAAGAAACACCTTTTAAATGTGGTTTCAGGAAGCATAATTCTACTTCATATAAGGTTTTCTACAAATTTTATTTCTATACGTAATGAACCTTGAACACAAAAGTGTAGAGGGCCTCTAACAACAAATACCTTTTATATGTAATTCAATCATGTATTTATTTAAATAAATATAAGGTTGTCTACGAAGATTATTCAAGAGTAGAAGTAATGTGACATTTAGTGCAGGAGGTAGAGCACCTCTACTAAAAAATACTTTTCTATGTGATTTGACCATGTATCACTATCCTCAGTATTCTTCATTTCGCACTCTACCTTCTTATCATATTTTATCCATCACTCTTCAAGTACATCTCTATTACTTGCAATCTTTGCAAACTAACCTACAATCTATACAAACTAAAGTAGTTTAACTAAAACAGTACCACAGTCTAGATTTGACGAGACGAGTTGTGAATGAATGTAACATGACAATCAAAATAGAATATATTAATTTTTACTGAAATAAAAAAAGGATTATAAATATTTACACATAAGTATGCCTACAAGTACAGCAGCTTAGATCATTTTATGTTCTGCTTAGATACACGCAATGTTTAAGAAGTTTTGAGAAAAAAATGGTTGCGATGTAAAAATGGTGCATGATCAGAATTCTAAAGGCAAAAGAAAATCCCAAGTAACTTGTATCTAGTGTAAACTCACAATCTGAGTAGTTATTGTTATTCACTCTTGTATATTTCATATAATTATTTTTCTACATCATAGAATGATGAAATGAGCTTACTGAGTCATTGTACAAACATTTGAAAGCAATATTCATTTGACAAGAAAGGGCTAGGAACTTCTAACAACAAATATCTTTTATATGTGGTTTTGGCAAGCAAATTCTACTTTATATAAGGTTTACTACAAACTTTATATGTAGAAGTAATGAAACCTTGAACACAAAAGCATAGATGGCCTCTAACAGAAATACGATTTTGGTGTGACTCCATCATGCATTATTTAAATACACATAAGGTTCTCTACAAAAATATTTTAATGTAGAAGTAATATGCCTTTAGTGCAGGAGAGGATGGCATCCTCTACTACCAAATATATTTCTATGAGATTCAAGAATGTGCCACTCAGATCAACATAAGTTTTTATACTAACTTTTTTCAAGGGTAGAAGTAATGTGACTTTTAGTACAGGGGGTAGGGGACCTCTACCAACAAATAACTTCTTTATGTGATTCCACCTGGTACCACTCAACTCAACATAAGGTTTTCTACTAACTTTATTCAAGGGTAGAAGTAATGTGACCTTTAGTACAGAGGGTAGGGGTCCTCTACCAACAAAAATACCTTCCCTATATGATTCCACCAGGTATCACTCAACTCAACATAAGATGTTCTTCTAACTTTATTCCAGGATAAAAGTAATGTGACCTTTAGTACAGGGGTTAGGGACCTCTAACAACAAATACCTTCTCTATGTGATTCCACCAGGTATCACTCAACATAGGGTTTTCTACTAACTTTATTCAAGGGTAGAATTAATGTGACCTTTAGTACAGGGGGTAGGCCACCTGTACCAACAAATACCGTCTATATGTGATTCTACCAGACATCACTCTACTCAACATAAGGTTTTCTACTAACTTCATTCAAGGATAGATGTAATGTGACCTTTGGTACAGGGGTTAGGGGACCTCTACCAACAAGTACCTTTTCTATGTGATTCCACCAGTTATCCCTCAACTCAACGTTAGGTTTTCTACAAACTTTATTCAAGGGTAGAAGTAATGTGACATTTAGTACAGGGTGTAGGGTACCTCTACCAACAAGTACCTTTTCTATGTGATTCCACCAGGTATCACTCAACTCTACATAAGGGTTTTTACTAACTTTATTCAAGGGTAGATGTAATGTGACCTTTAGTAGAGTGGGTAGGGGACCTCCACCAACAAATACCTTCTCTATGTGATTCCACCAGGTATCACTCAACTCGATATCACTGGCATTGCTAATTTCATCTTCTTCTCCTTCTTCAACATCAACATCTAACTCTGTGACATCCCCCCACTCATCCTCCTGACATAAACATTCATATATACAGAGCGCTCTCTACATTTCTGGTATTATTCACTGCAATCATTGAACTAAAATAATATTTACAAATTATTTTGTTAGTTTTCTAATTATTTTTTAAAAACCATTTAAAATTAGTTGTATGTATTTAGATATCAGTGAAATTTTCTAGTAGCCAATCAAAATGATGTAAGTTTTTTTATAATTTTTATAAATTAAATGTTTAATTTTACTTGATCAAATTGTTTTAAAAGTTATATATTTAAATATAAAATCAGTTTAATTTCTCATTATTTTGCCAACAATGATAAACATTTACCTTGTAAAATTAAAACTATTCGATATCCGTCCAGTATAAATTGAACATTCATTCAAAGCACAACAACTAATTACTTATTTGCAAACTGCTGATACATTTTTAAAAAGTTAAAGAATGTTTTATTTTACCATGCGATGTTAGGGCTAAGAAGACCTCTCTTAACACTTAACCTGGGGCTATCACTTAACGTGAATCATGGGAACTGCTGGGTAAAAACTTGTATGATCAAATTGGGAATCAAATATGGACCGGCTGCATGTTTTTATTCCACAAAAAATAAATCTTATTTACTGTGGAAGTTTTTGTAATGCAGTTCAACCTTATATATTCAATAACATTACACTATCAATCAGTTTTATGCTCTAGAGAAATATTTTTCAAATCAAAGCAAAGATGTCAGAGGGTGGAGAAATGTTACAATATTGAGTAAGAGCAATTAAAAAACTGTACACTGAAATGTTTGCAAATTATTATTTTCTATCTCAAGCCAAAGATAATTAGGCACAAAAAGAGTAGTTCTGAGTTAGACTTAAACTATCACTGGATAAAGCTAGGACGTTCAGAATGGCTTTTTGGTTGTGTTGGGGGCCAATGCGGGGAATTAACCTATGCTAGTGTATTGGCTATACACGTTGTGTTCTTTGGCCCTCCATATGTTTTGCTGCAGTGGTATGCTAGACAGCAATGGCACAAAACAGTGCAAGGCTAACACTAAATCAGTTCCACAGAATGATGTACCTGGGAATTACAGAAGCCATTAGAACAACCCCATTGGCAGCGATGGAGGTCCTCACTGGACTCCGGCAAATGGACTTATTTATTAAGGGGGAGGCTTGTAAAGCAGCCTTTAGAATAAGGGCATCTGGAGGTTGGCTATCTGGTCAACCGGTACTACATGATGAAATGCTATCAAGGGACATTGGTAAGACCCGCTACTTCAAATGAGGACAGATTCAATGATACCAAGGTACAGATTTGACCGACAGGTTAGGGCTTTCCTTCCAAGCAGAGATGAGTGGATGGGGAGGGATGGCTCATTTATAGAAGGAAGTGCGGGCACTGGGGTGTATCGGAAGGGTGTACAGAAAGTTCTGTCAGTACCTCTAGGAGCCAATGCAACCGTCTTTCAAGCGGAGGCAATCATGACTGCCTCACAGGAATAAATGTGTTTAGGTGGTTTCGGGGGAGTTGTTTCTATCTGCTTTGATAGCCAAGCAGCGATACAGATGATCATAGTGTTACGTACCAGTTCTAAGATGGTAAGGGAGTGCCAAGAGACCCTTTTTCAGCGAAAACGAATGGGTCTCTGGACATGCTTGTATTGATGGGAATGAGAGGACTGATGCTCTGGCTAGGAGGGGAACCAAAAACTCCCTTCTGGGGCCAGAGCCCTTAGTATTTCTTTCCAAACAGTTAAGAGGAGAATTGATTGGTGGACCTTTGAGGAAGACGCTAGTAGATGGAAGACTGATATCGGGTACAGGCAGTCTCGTGCTCTTATTCAAGGACCAGATTGCAGTTACAGCCAAGCTTTGTTGAGCTGAGACTGGGCCAAGGTAAGGGTTGTTGACGGGACATAATCTCCTTCATAGACACATGAGGATTATTATGGGCCTTGCAGAAGACTCCACATGCAGGCTCTGTAAGGAGGATGAGGAGAGCTCCATACACCTCTTGTGTCGTTGAGCTCTTGCATCTCTTAGTTATAAGACTCTGTGCACACTAAGAGATACTGCTGTTCCGGAACCAGAGGATATCAGAAGGGCTACACTCGGGGAGATCGTGTCCTTCATAGGGGGGACTGGTCTCTTGTGACACTGTTACTAGGCTTGGGGAGCAAAGGGTCACGAAGTCTAGGTGTGGTGGGCTTGGTGACAGATCACAAATCGGTAATCTAATCTAAACCATACTAACCTAATTTATGTTAACACAGTTAAAATATGATAAATCAACAAATTAAAACTACTCTCACCTGGCTTATGTTACTGGTAACACTAGTTCTACGGCTTGGTTCCTGGTCATCAGCGCTGATATGAAAACGACGTTGAAATTCAGTTGCTGCAGATTCTAGGTTTTGGTTGTTCACATTATTTTCATTGCTTCTAAAATGATAATTTTTTATTAGTGATATAGATAAAAGCTCATTGAATTTAATGACAAAAAAACTTCTGCTAAATATAGTAAATTTCTCATCTAGAGAAAAGAAAAACACAATGAAAATATTATCTTAAGTAGATTTTGGAGATAATTTTTGTCATTACTTCCCTAAACCTCTCAGTCTTAAACGATAAATTATTTAGTTCTTTTTTTTTATATAATTTAAAGTTATTTTATTTTCTGTTAGTGGCCAACAATAGCTGTGAAATGTTCAATTAGATATTCTGCTATTTGGTATAGATTCTGTCAATTGTGAATATTAATGATGTGTCGTACTTCTTATATCTGATTATCTCCTAGATAATTTTGGCCTAGTCTTATATTAGCATTGCTCATAAGTTTTGCTGTGTCTTGTCATTTAATGGTTTAAGTATAGGCCACAATTTTTTTTTTTTTTACCCTATATGGGTTAATTCCCAAAAAAAATCCCTACAAAAGGCAAGGTGGATTTTGGTGATTTTGCAAGGTCTTATTTAAAAAGTTATAAAAAATTATAACTTTATCCAAACCAAAAAGTGATTCACAGGAAGTTCCATAGGTACATTCCAAAACTTAAGATTATTTGTAAGATTACAATCCAAAAAAAGCCAAAGGTTATTTGAGTCAAAATAAAAAAAGAAATACCCGTGAACATATAGGTTTAAAAGCCATTTGGATAACCAAATAGCCCCGTTTTGTATTTTTCATTTAAACATATCTATGTACTAAACATTTGACCGAAAAAATTCAATTTTTCAAAATATCTGCTATTTTTATGACCTAGTAAACTACAACAAATCAATCTGACACAGTTATAATTTTCAAAATGGTTGTTGTCTTAAATTTTAAATGAATTATAGTTTCAAAACCGGTAATTTTTAAAAGTAATTACAAGTGTAACGTTTTATTTAAAACAATATTATAAATTAACAAACTCATTTTTGAAAATCGGATGAAATAAAGTGAGTGTAACTGCCATTGTGTAATTGCCAGCGTGTTACACTCCTGAGGCAGTTGACTCATGGGCAGAGATTGGCGTAACAATTTTGGGAACAGTGAATCTGTAGACTGTTTAAATATCTTAGTAGTAATGTAGAAGTCAGGTGCATTGTTTTTCAAATTTTTATATTAATAAAATTATTAATTTAAAAAAATAATAAATTAACTTACTAATCTAAAATTTTAAGGTTTGCAATTAAAGTAATATCGCATAACAACTACAGTAATATCAATCTAGTTTACCATGAAATCCATGACTTAAAGTTTAGTTAAGTATATAAATACAAATGGTTTAAACACAACTTAATTATAATGTTAACCCTTTTCACGCCATAAGCGAGTATACTCGCGAGATGAAATAAACCTATAACGCCATAAGCGATATATCTCGCAAGGTCACGATATTAACGTTAGCATAAAAAATAATAGCCTGAGAGTACTCCGAACATAGTAGAATAACTGCCTATTGTTGTCTGTTCACCTGCGCTAATGGGTATTAGCAACATCGGGTCTTTATCGATCGATAAAACCAGTTATACAGCTGACTCATTGTTTGACGGCTGGCGCCCTAGCGCCCAGTGCAAGTTTGTCCGCGGCCAGCAGTTGTTGTTTGTTTACTAACCTCACATCGTGTCTTTGCTTTTACATCAACAGTTGGGTTTTTATTATGTGTTTTGGTAATATCGTGGTTGTATATATTGTGTAAATAGACTAGAATAAGTGTTGAATAGTGTATAACACATTGACTTGTATATACTGTGTAAATAGAATACCTGTAAATAATATTGTTGTTTATTATGGCCAACCCGGACGACACAAATTTTGATGAATTTGTTTTCGGTGTTATGGATGCGTCATTTTCAACAGTAGTTGACGTGGTTGAGGAAGATGAGCAAGAGGATATTATTTTACATAATGTAAGTGAAAGTGATGATAATTATAGTGACTCCGAACAAAATCAAATTCAGCCGTCAACTTCAGGTACACAAAACCATTCTTGGATTGATGTTACTGTCAATGATCCAGGTCCTAGTCACACAATACCTATTTATGATGTAAATATTGGACCAAACCTACCATCAACATTTACTGTAGATTCAACACCAATTGAATATTTTGAACTTTTCTTTAACAATGATATAATTACTCACATTGTTCAAGAAACAAACATGTATGCAAATAAAAAAATACAACAACATGTGTCCCCACAATCCAGACTGTCAAGATGGAATAACATAAATTTACAAGATTTGAAAGCCTTCCTTGGTGTTATAATAAACATGGGCCTAATTCCGATGAATTCTATTGAGGAGTACTTTAGCACAAAACTAGAATCTCGTATTCCATTTTTCAGTAATGTATTTTCCAAAACTGAGTTCCTCAACATTTTTTGGCAACTTCATTTTACACATGATCAAGGACAGGGTGACGCTAGAGAAAAAGGTTTTCTAATAAAGCCTATTGTTGATCATATTAGTAGTATGAGTAAATTATTTTATACTCCAAGTAGTAGGGTTGCTGTACATGAAAGTACTATATCTTTTAAAGGCAAAGTAAGTTTTAGGATATATAATCCACAAAAACCAACAAAGTTTGGTATGAAGCTCTTTGTCATATCAGACTGTGCAAATGGTTATATATATGACTTCATTCCCTACTTTGGGAAACAAGAAATTATATCCAATTCAACACTTCTGAAAACTACACAGATAGTCAAATCTTTGTGTCAATCAGTTATTTTGAAGGATCCTAGCAAACCTACAACTGGCTTACATGTATATATACTGATCGATACTACACTAGCCCTGAGCTAGCAAGGGAACTGCTTAGTTAAGGTTTTTTCCTTACAGGTACTGTTATGCCAACAAGAGTGGAAATGCCTCCTAACCTAAAAATGAAAACTAAAAAATTTAAAAAGGGGGAAGTCCTTGCTTAAAGAAAAGATAATACTCTGGTAGTTTCTTGGAGAGATAAAAGAACTGTACATATGCTAACTACGAACAATAAAGGTAGTAGGTCTGATATGACTGATGTACAAAGTAAGTGGCCAAATAGACCACCAACATCCAAACCAAATGTGGTCGTAGACTACACAAAACACATGGGAGCAGTAGATCGAAGCGATCATTTTATATCTTCATACCAATTTATGAGGAGAACACGTAAGTGGTACCGAAAAACATTTTTTTGGCTGTTAGAGGTAGGAATTGTAAATTCATACATATTGTACAAGGAAATACAAAATAAAAACCTACAGAAAGCAATGACACACAAAGAATTCAGGAAGAGTTTAGTGAGGGACCTTGTAGCTGACAAAGTAGCGCAACCAACTTCAAGACGTGGGCGACGCGGTCGAGCCAGTCACGCAGCAACACCCTCCATAGAACGTCTGAACAAGAAACCGCATTTTATTCAGAAGAGACCAAAGGGGACTGCTAGATGTGTAGTTTGTTTAGAAAGGCTTGCGTAAAGAAACTGTGTATTCATGCAAAACTTGTACAAATCACCCAGCACTACACCCCGAAATTTGCTTTGAAGCATATCACACAATGGATGATTATTCATAAAATGAATGCAACTCTAATTAATTTATAATTTGTTACTGATTAAATATCTTCCTTTTCATGTTACATATTTTACTGTTTGATTTCATATATTGTTCTATTTCATTATACTGTAAATATTTGTTTGTAGACCTTTCCTCAAAAAACTCATTTTGCTTATCATACACATGTTGCAAAAGTATTAAAAAAAAAGTATTTACGTATAAATATATTTTTTTCTTATTTATATAACCTATATGTTGCTTTAAAAAAAAATGGCTTTAGGTAATTATTAAAAAAAAATTATTTCATAATTTGGCTCTGTGGCAACATTATAAAAAATGAATAGGGCGTGCAAAGGGTTAATTATTGTATCAGTCTGTTACTAAGTCATTTACATTCTACTGAAACTGTTGTAATTTAAGCAAGATGTATTCTAAAAATATAACACGCACATTCAACAAACAGTAAATCAAGAACTTATGTTGTTAATAACATAGAAGTTCACTCCACATCAGGCTTCATTTTTTAAGTTTGAGTTCAGTGGATGCGCTAAAGATGACAAATTAGAGGGGGGGGGAAGATGCAACGATTGGCCACATTTTTATATACAAACAATACTTTTAACTTCAATATTCAACTTTGTTACTTAGCAATTTCAGCATGTCACAAGTTGAGCTGATAGGTTGTTGGTTGGGAGAAGCGACTTTTACTTGCCAAACAGTTAACATCGGTGTATTCATTAAAGTTGATTGACTGGACAGCTAGGCTCTTGGTGCTGGCAGGTCCACTTTAATCATTTATTAAATTAAATATTGTGTTTAACAGAGTGAAAGATAAGTATTTCGGTGTATTAAACTTTATCCAAACTAACGTCTGGTCAAGTAAGCTTCACATGGAGGATTAATGGCAATTAAAACAATAGCGTAGTAAACTACAGTTAAAAGATCAACATTGCACATAATTTCATCCCTTACATGATTTCAAAAGCACTTATATTAGTGGTTTCAGTCACTAGGCTTTTAGTAATCCAATTATTAAGAGAATTCCTACTTACACTGTTGGCCTCTCCCACTGTGTGGTCCGACCTACATGGTTCACGTAATACGTTCGACCATTGGCATCTTGTCTCTCTTCCCAGCCAGCTGGGAGAGCACCAAAATGATCGTCCCCGTGAGGAACATACACGGCCTGAACAACAAGTATTTTAACAAGTTTCCTTTAATTATAAGTTTATTTTATTTATAATAAATTAACAAATTTTACTAGATTCACTCAAAATGATCATATTATACAGAGTGGTAGTGAAGTAAAATGCTCGGACACTTATTAGTCAGTGCAAATGCCCAGGGAATATGCCCAGGCAAATGCCCTAAATCCATAAATGCCCGGGCATTTATATACTCGATTGTTGAGACAATAAAGAAGTGTTATGACCCCAATTATTAATAAATTTTTTAATTTCAACATACAGACATACATATATTTATATAGACCTATACAGGGTGTTCATTAAAACTGTTTCAATAATTTGTGATGTTATTGTACTCATAAAAATGAGCAAAAAACTTCATATGAAGGTATGTCCTAAAACCTTAGTTTTTCGTTTATCTGTCTTGATGCGTTTTATACATAAAAATTAATAACTTTGGATCCACTGAAGATACAATTGTGAAACTTCATGATTGTACTACCCTATATCAGTTATATTTTTAAAAAAATATAAAAAATAAATCTTCACCCGTTTCTAAATGGCGGACGTTTCATTTTTTCTAACTGAAATATCTAAAAACTGACTAATTTTACAAACAAAATGCTAGACTAATGTTTGTTAGTAAATCTTATTATAATATTCACAGTGTTTGTTTCTACAAAAACGGATAAAAAACAGCTAAGTTATGCTGCAAAACGTAAAACAATGTTTTACAGCATTAACCAAAGGCTAGTGCGGTTTAAAATATGTGTACTTTGAACAGCTGATTTCACGTTAATCTGCTATTTCATATGAACAGCTATATATTATGCTATTAATATTAGGTTTGGTTTCCATTCAGGAGTTCTTACTGAAACCGGTCGGCCTTACTTTTTCTTTGGTGATTAAAGCTTCCTGTCTCTGCAAATCATTGATGGACCTTTATAAAAGTTGTATGACAAGGTATAACACGATTTGTAAAACGTTCCTGATACAGTCTTCTCACTTGAGTACTACTACAATGAGCCATGCCATACATCAAATGCATGTCTGAGTTGGTAAAGTTGTACATTACATTATCTGCCATTATTTGTTAATAAAATAAAACTATGATAATAATAAAAAATAACTATGTCATAAGAAAATAAATTATAAACACTAACTAATTAAAACTAACAATACAATAAAAAAAACAGTACAGAAACGCTAAAAAAAAAAACATGTCCATGACCGTGTTCTTTTTATTACTAATGAATAATGCCAACAATGGAAAACAAACTAACATTAATAGCATAAATAAAGAGCTGTTCATATGAAATAGCAGACTGAGTTAATGCTGTAAAACATTGTTTTACGTTTTGCAGCATAACTCAGCTGTTTTTTTATCTGTTTTTGTTGAAACAAACACTGTGAATATTATTATAAGGTTTACTAAAAACATTTCGCTGCTGTCGTTAGGACGGGCATCATTGCCAGATGGATTGAAGCCTACCTACGCAGTAGAATGGTTAAGGCAACATTCAACGAAGCGTCGGTTCAGGTTGTAGGAAGCGGCTGTCCCCAAGGGGGTGTCCTTTCCCTTCTCCTGTGGTCCTTGGTGGTTGATGACCTACTAAGGGCGCTGAACGGGATGGGGGTATTTGCTCAGGCATACGCGGACGATGTGTGTAAGTTTGGGCGTTGGTAAGTTTGCCAGCACGGTGTCGGACATCGTCCAGGCTGCCTTGAGATTGTCCCTACACTACCTAGAAAGGTGGTGTAGGGACAAGCGGCTCTCTGTTAATCCTAACAAGACAGAACTTGTACTTTTCACTGGGAAGAAGAGGCTAGATGGCCTATACATGCCCTCTATGGGAAATATGGTGCTAAGAGCTACAGGGTCGGTTAAGTATCTGGGGGTTATCCTGGATGCTAAACTGAACTGGCTTAAGCACCTTCAGGAGAAAGCCAGGAAGTTCAGAATGGCTTTTTTGGCTTGTCGGAGGGCCATTGTGACAACGTGGGGTCTTAAACCAAAGATGGTTTACTGGCTAAACATGAGTGTACTTCGGCCCTCCTTATGTTATGCGGCAGTTGTCTGGTGGCCGGCCATGGCACAGAACTGTGCAAGGCTAACATTAGACAGATATCAGAGAATGGCGTGCCTGGGAATTACAGGCGCAATCAGAACAACCCCATTGGCGGCAATGGAGGTCCTCACTGGGCTCCGCCCAATGGACCTGTTTGTAAAAGGGGAGGCTTGTAAAGCGGCCTTAAGAATAAGGACGACTGGTGGCTGGTTGCCTGGCCAACCAGGACTCCATGGGGAAATACTATCTAGGGACATTGGTCTGGACCCGTTGCTTTCGATGGGAACTGACTCAATGATACCTAGGTACAGAATTGACAGGCAGGTCAGGGCCTTCCTTTCAAGTAGAGATAAGTGGATAGGGAGTACCGAGCCTGCACAAGTCAAAGGAAGCGTCTGGTGTACGGACGGCTAACTTACAGAAGGAGGCGCGAGTGCTGGGGTGTACGTGAGGGGGACACGGAAAGTTCTGTCTGTACCTCTGGGGGCCCATGCTACCGTCTTCCAGGCGGAGGTGATGGCTATCATGACAGCCACACAAGAAGAAATGCGTCTTGGTGGCTTCGGAGGAGTAGTTTCCATCTGCTCGGACAGCTAGGCGGTGATAAAGGCGATCATGGCACTACGTACCAGCTCTAAGTTGGTATGGGAGTGCCAGGGGATCCTGGAGACTCTTTGCCAGCGTAAACAGGTGAGACTCATATGGTTCTCTGGGCAAGCTGGTATTGATGGAAATGGGAGAGCCTGGCTAGGAGAAGTACCAATGTACGTGTAGGGGTGGGTGGGTAGGTCAGTACCAATGTACGTGTAGGGGTGAGCGGGTTGGTCAGTACCAATGTACATTTAGGGGTGGGCAGGTGGGTCTTTACCACTTTACGTGTAGGGGTGGGTGGGTGGGTCAGTACCAATGTACGTGAAGGGGCGGGCGGGCACTTGGTATTCCTTTTCAAAAGCTAAAAGGAAGAATTGACAGTTGGACCTCTGAGGAACACGATGGCAGATGGAGGACCGAGTCCGGGCTCAGACAGTCTCGTGCACTTATCCAAGGACCGGATCGCAGGTACAGCAGAGATCTGCTGAGCTGTAACCAGGCCAAGGTGAGGGCGGTTACGGGAATGCTGACCGGACATAATCTTCTTCACAGACATATGAAGATAATGGGCCTAACAGAGGACTCCTAGGCTCTGTGAGGAGGATGAGGAGAGCTCCATACACATCTTTTGTCATTGTGGAGCTCTCTCATCTCTTAGGCATAGGACTCTGGGTGCCGCTTTTCTGGAACCAGAGGACATTAGAAGGGCTACACTCGGGGGAGATCATGTCCTTCATAAGGGGGACTGGTCTCTTGTGACACTGTTGTCAGGCTCGGGGCGCAAAGGGCCATGGAGTCTAGGCGCGGTGGGCTTGGTGACAAGACCACAACCCGGTGTATCTAATCTAATCTACTAAAAACATTAGTCGCATTTTGTTTGTAAAATTAGTCAGATTTTAGATATTTTAGTTAGAAAAAGTTAAACGTCCGCCATTTTGAAACAGGTGAAAATTTATTTTTTATATATATTTTAAAATATAACTACTATAGGGTAGTACAATCAAGAAGTTTCACAATTGTACCTTCAGTGGATGCAAAGTTATGAATTTTGATGTAAAAACACATAAAGACAGATAGGCGGAAAACTAAAGGTTTTAGGACATACCTTCATATGGAGTTTTTTGCTCATTTTTATGAGAACAATAACATCCCAAATTATTGAAACAGTTTAACTGAACACCCTGTATATATTTAAAGGATTATATCTATATTATCAAAGGAAAATATTTTGTGTTTTAGTTGATTTATAGACAAATTAATAATTTCATGTTTAGGCCTCCGGATTACTGAATTAACACTATAGAGTAGGTTATTTACCTTTGTGATCCGTCGAGTAATCCAACAATTGTAGCTTAGCTACGCGCGTTTCAACCTGCCATCTTGCAGGTCATCATCAGGCTGAACATGAAACTAAAATAAAATAAAATCGAACATCGGACATAAACTATCTGTCCTTGGCCAAGGCAGCACCAGCCGTACCAACACGCACAGAAGTTGGGACGTTACTGCAAGGGCGTGTGTGGTGACTGGTGGGGTCTTGGTCAGCTGTTGTTATCAATCCTTCTGTGACGTGTATGTCCTTGACATCTGCCATCTGAATCCATGATACCTATAGCGGTGTTGTAAATTAAATTCGATGTGAAGGAAACTTGTTGATTTAGAACATTGTTTGGTTCGGTTTTTATTGCCTTGTAAATTTGAAACTCTTCTAAGCAGTTTAGAAACCGACCTTTCTTGCATACATTGAGAACCTTTAAGTTATTTTGGAAGTCTGTATAATTATGGTTGTTGTCAATAAGGTGAGCGGCGAAGGCTGATTTAATTTGTGACTGTTTGATTGATCTGGCCGGTAAATGCTCTCATCACCAGCATACAATATTTCTAAAAAACTCGAACACATCATAAGAAGCCAGACATTGTTAGAAAATTCACATAGCCTAAAAAACAGTTTAGAATTCATACACAAACTGAATAATGTTCAACTTTCAAGTAGTCACACCTTGGCATCCTTTGATATAGTGAACCTATATACCAATGTACCAATAGAAGAAACTATTAACATTTTGCACCAAAACCTCACAAACCACTCGAACCTAACACCAGAAGCAATCCAAGAGTTGATCACCTTAACCAGAACGGTATTAAAACAGAATTACTTCAAATTCAACAACAGCTTTTACTCCCAAAACGAGGGCTTAGCTATGGGCTCGCCTCTTTCTGGTATTCTAGCCGAAATTTTCTTAAATCACATTGAAAACTCTAACCTCTGGTCCGATGAAAATAAGTTCAGACCTAAAATAGTATTTTACTGTCGTTATGTGGACGACACTTTTGTCATATTCAATGGGAGTGATAGACAACTAAAAATGTTTAGTAATTATCTGAACAAAATTCACACGAATATCAAATTCACTTTGGAAATTGAAGACAACAGTTTGTTGAATTATCTGGACCTGACAGTTTTTAAAGTTAACAACAATTTAAATTTCAAGATATATAGAAAACCTACGACTACCGACCTAACAATTCACTCTAGCTCACACCATCCAAATAATCAAAAAATGGCAGCTTACAACAGCCTAGTCCACAGACTTTTAAACGTCCCACTAAGCGAGGAGGATTTCAAAGATGAAGTTTTAACTATAAAACATATAGCAACTCAAAACGGATATCCAAGCAATATAGTTGATAACTTAATAAGAAAACAACAAAGCTGAACAATCCACAGCCACAACAAAATGATTATAGTGAAAATAAAAAGTATGTGTCTATGGAATACGGATCAACAGGGCTAAATCACACGATAAAAAACGAATTGGCAATAAATAATGTAACTGTCTCATATACAAAACCAACAATAAACTAGATATCATGTTGAAACCCCGCCCGACTGAGAAAAAACTTATTGAAGACACTACAGGAGTATACAGATTGTCTTGTGACGACTGTCCAAAATATTATATTGGTCAGACAACCAGATCATTTAAAAAACGTTTTAAAGAGCATTTACCGGCCAGATCAATCAAACAGTCACAAATTAAATCAGCCTTCGCCGCTCACCTTATTGACAACAACCATAATTATACAGACTTCCAAAATAACTTAAAGGTTCTCAATGTATGCAAGAAAGGTCGGTTTCTAAACTGCTTAGAAGAGTTTCAAATTTACAAGGCAATAAAAACCGAACCAAACAACGTTCTAAATCAACAAGTTTCCTTCACATCGAATTTAATTTACAACACCGCTATAGGTATCATGGATTCAGATGGCAGATGTCAAGGACACACACGTCACAGAAGGATTGATAACAACAGCTGACCAAGACCCCACCAGTCACCACACACGCCCTTGCAGTAACGTCCCAACTTCTGTGCGTGTCGGTACGGCTGGTGCTGCCTTGGCCAAGGACAGACAGTTTATGTCCGATGTTCGATTTTATTTTATTTTAGTTTCATGTTCAGCCTGATGATGACCTGCAAGATGGCAGATTGAAACGCGCGTAGCTAAGCTACAATTGTTGGATTACTCGACGGATCACAAAGGTAAATAACCTACTCTATAGTGTAAATTAATAATGTTGGTTTACCACAGTATTT
The DNA here is from genome assembly GCA_035578905.1 of Stictocephala bisonia. NCBI lineage: Eukaryota > Metazoa > Arthropoda > Insecta > Hemiptera > Membracidae > Stictocephala > Stictocephala bisonia. Next base: position 287,532 of record JAQJVL010000629.1, read on the forward strand.
AACATATAAATTTTGGTTTTATAATTGGTAAACGATATTCAGACTAAAAATAACATTTTTTATTATTATTATTATTATTAACATTTTTTTACACAAGTTATTATTTTTTGTTTGTTTTTGTAATAAGACATTTCAACTATTTGCTGAATGAGAAAACTAATTAGGTTTATAAAATTATTTTCAGTACAAAATCTCTCTATTGCAAATATGTCATTAGGTAAAAGAACAAAATTGTTTAATGTTTTATCACAAAACAACCATTATTAGAAGCAAATATTAAACACTTATTGAATACATTGGTGGCTTTGCTCCCATTCAATGCCTCCAATCATCCCTCCATGATTTGTCTCCTAGCTTATTTCTTCATCCAGCCCCCTTGAATGAAAAGTGAGTAATTTTATGTTTTTATTGAAACCAGTAGGAGTAATCCTAATGAATTCACAATAAGAATATATTTATCTAATAATGTTATTGAAAATATATTTTTAATAGTTTGTACTTAAATTGTTCATACCCTTAAAAATAATGTCCATCCTACTAATGTTATTTGTTATAAATTAACCTTAGTCCAATTTATAGAATTTATAGGGTGCAAAAAATGTGCTTAACAATTCCACAATATATTAAGGCACTCAGTTATGATATGGGGTTTTCGCAAATACTATACGGAAGTTTTAAGGACTATATTTTAGCAAGCTCAAGGTTTGTTCAATAACTACATCTTTGATAATGGTCAAAGTTTTAGGAACTCAAAAGTGTGGCCTTGAAGAAATGTATAGGCAGTAGTACACTCAAATAAACATTTACAAGTAGTTAAAGGTTAAAACTACTTTTTTTTATAAATGCCCAGTTTTTGGGCGCTTAAAATTACTTTGGGCAAATGCCCATTTATAAATGTCCTGCCCACTGGGCATCTGCCCGGCCCACATCACTACAGAGTGGTAAACTCATATATGTCACATTTTGAATGTGTTCAACCTAAAGAGATATGACTAACTTCAAGTGGAGCAATCTAATCTCTTTGCCGAAACATTAAAAAACTCTTAAATTTAATTAAGGAGCTTTCATTGTTTTATTGCAATTTTGATTGAATACAAATTTTAAAACATTTTATTCTTGAAAGTATTTATTTATTGTTTTTATTTATTTTTTTTTTTATTTACAACAATGTGGTTGTTCACACTGAACGACTAACAGTGTAATGATTAGATTTATGCTAATAGTCTCAAGTGTATCATATAAAAACATGAAGTTGATCTCCTTTTAAAACTACTAAAATTAATTACTTATAAATCCGTAGGTAAAATTTCTCATTTATAAGGTTAAAAAGATTCAGTTTATTACCGTGTAAACAATTCTCAAAGTAAAAATTTTTAAACAATTAGTATTAAGCATGCCTATAAACTGAAAGTTACTAAATTTTATCAAATTCTATAAATACACCATATCAATTTAAGTAAATTGTGTTCTTTGTGAGTTAAAATACAAAAATTTAGTCAAATGCATTATTTACACCAGAAATAATAAAACTCTAACACACTGAATTAGAGTAAAGTACTATCTAATTCAAACAACTCATAGAAATTTAATTGTTGCATATTTCAATGGTCCAAACCTATCAATTTTTGACTATTCAATAGATGTTTTCTGCATCTGATTACAGAGCTGTAAAAAGTACCCTATTTAATGTATAAATATTTGTATAGTTGACTGCACAAATATCTCTTAATAAATTAGGAGTTTATATGTCAAGATTAAGCTTATGAAAATGTTGAGTACAGCTAAAATATTGAGTACATATCATAATTTTATATTACAGTCTTGCTACCCAACTTACAGGCTAGGATTCATTAGTTTCACTTGTTATATATTTGGGTTGTATCAAACAAAATATTGCTCTGTCAAAAATCCAGTTCCTTTTTAACATTTTTCTTTAGTTAAAGCTTTAACTACAATCAATAATTTCAAGGTTTTAGTCTTGCTTAGTTATCTTGCAATGGTAATAATAATCTATGAGATTATCTTCGAAAAATCCTCATGATCACTTTAACAGATACATCCTAGAAGTGGTTATGTATGATGGTGCATATGTAAAAACCTGACTCTGACTGTTTTATAACCCAAGAAATGCAGCTAAATTGTTTCTGCCAAATATCTTATCGAATTGCCTTACTTCAAAAGAAACTATCTAATATTGGACAGAAATCACACAACTACTTATGACAAAGTATAAAAGACCTGAGAAATGAAAGCCAGGATAAAAAGCCTTATTCCTGGCTGATATACCAATTCACCATTTTCCAGTTGATACGTGACAATACACTACCCTTAAATTTTTCTCTTCATTTGATGTGTACCAAAGAAGTAATAAAGTAATTTATAGTATAAAAATATAAAATTAACTTTTCAATTATAAATTAAGTTTATTTCAGGTAAATAAACTTAAACATTAGATTGATTTGTCATTATTAAAATGATTAGTAACATTAATAATTTTTTTCTAGAGTACAGAGAATTAAAATGAAATCAAACTTATATCAAACAATTATACATTCAACTACATATTCTTATACCACCATACCAAACACCTTTATTCTGTATGTATATCTTGCCTAAATTATCTGCAAATTCACTCTTGACTAATTTATATTATTATACGGCCAACATTATGAATTAGGTTCTTCTATTTCTTGATTGCACAATACTTCTTCATTCATTTGGAACCTGCTTGTCTTTCATCATTCGAGATTACTCTTCTCATACTCTGCATATGAATTAATTGTTATATATGATGATGTATGTTTATAAATGATGATGTATGTTTATCTTGAAGACTAATTCTTATATATGATGATGTATGTTTATCTTGAAGACTAATTGTTATATATGATGATGTATGTTTATCTTGAAGACTAATTGTTATATATGATGATGTATGTTTATCTTGAAGACTAATTGTTATATATGATGATGTATGTTTATCTTGAAGACTAATTGTTATATACGATGATGTATGTTTATCTTCAAGACTAATTGTTATATATGATGATATATGTTTATATTGAAGACTAATTGTTATATATGATGATGTATGTTTATCTTGAAGACTAATTGTTATATATGATGATGTATGTTTATCTTGAAGACTAATTGTTATATATGATGATGTATGTTTATCTTGAAGACTAATTGTTATATACGATGATGTATGTTTATCTTCAAGACTAATTGTTATATATGATGATATATGTTTATATTGAAGACTAATTGTTATATATGATGATATATGTTTATCTTGAAGACTAATTGTTATATATGATGATGTATGTTTATCTTGAAGACTAATTGTTATATACGATGATGTATGTTTATCTTCAAGACTAATTGTTATATATGATGATATATGTTTATATTGAAGACTAATTGTTATATATGATGATGTATGTTTATCTTGAAGACTAATTGTTATATATGATGATGTATGTTTATCTTGAAGACTAATTGTTATATATGATGATGTATGTTTATCTTGAAGACTAATTGTTATATATGATGATGTATGTTTATCTTGAAGACTAATTGTTATATATGATGATGTATGTTTATCTTGAAGACTAATTGTTATATACGATGATGTATGTTTATCTTCAAGACTAATTGTTATATATGATGATATATGTTTATATTGAAGACTAATTGTTATATATGATGATGTATGTTTATCTTGAAGACTAATTGTTATATATGATGATGTATGTTTATCTTGAAGACTAATTGTTATATATGATGATGTATGTTTATCTTGAAGACTAATTGTTATATATGATGATGTATGTTTATCTTGAAGACTAATTGTTATATACGATGATGTATGTTTATCTTCAAGACTAATTGTTATATATGATGATATATGTTTATATTGAAGACTAATTGTTATATATGATGATGTATGTTTATCTTGAAGACTAATTGTTATATATGATGATGTATGTTTATCTTGAAGACTAATTGTTATATATGATGATGTATGTTTATCTTGAAGACTAATTGTTATATATGATGATGTATGTTTACCTTGAAAACTAATTGTTATATATGATGATGTATGTTTATCTTGAAGACTAATTAATTATGCATAGGCTTTTGTGATTTTTTTTATATACCACCTATTTAATATAATAGAAAAGACTAATTGTTGAAATAAGAATTATCTCTGTTTAAACTACCTGAGCAGGTGACTCAGCATTAACGGACGGTGTGTTGTTATACAGCATTTCCCATCCTGGCTCGCCTTCTTCTGATCTCCTTGTCGTTTCCTCATTGTCCCGACCATCTTCATGAATATAAGCATGATAAAGTTCTAGACATCCTTTAACTTTCGATCTTGCACTGAAAATATAAAGCATTTTAAGTAATTTAGTAACAAAGAAATACTTCTGATCTGTAAAAATTTGAAATTGTATTTTTATCTTGGCATGATCTCAGTAATAAGGCCTATGCTCAATATTTTATTCGGCTTTATTGCTTCCTATGGCCATCAAAATCTAGTTCTATTGAAACAAAAATGAGTTTAACTACTAATATTATTTTGTTTAATGTATTTTGTCAGGAAATGGTATATAATGGTATATACTTTCCCAGATATTTTTATTCAGGCCTCTTCAAAGTTTTATATAAATTTCAAGAAACAGCTAAAAACAAAAATTACAATTCTTTTGGTGATTCTAAATATATGTGTAAAACAGAATAACGGTTCAATTTACTTTCTCTAAACATTAAAATTAGTTTGTATATGTTATTATCTACTAAGCAACAGCAAATTCTGTTGCTATCATTAAAATTAAAATTGTACACTTTTAAAGTAAATTTTACTTTTGAATTATTTATTATCTCTTATGTACAGTTTATCTTATTGCTCCATAAATGCATTCATATAGTAACAAGCCCTCTCTACAAGGAATCTTTTAAGTACATTTTTAAATCTGTTAGGATAAATGCCTCATTTTATATTATCAGGTAAAATATTATACATGTATCAGGCCTAAGTTCCGCGGAAGGTTGGCGGTAAGCTCAAGCCTGTTAGGAGTCTGTCTGTGGTGGTATCTCTGTCTCATGTTATATGAATGCATGTCTGTGCCAGTTTGTATTCTAGACTTTAACCTATAGTACAAAATAATTTCAATAAAAGAAATTGATTTTAAGGTTAAAATATTTAAGAACTTAAAAAGTGGCAAACAGGATGTTATTCTCATGCAATTATTCATACTGCCCTTTTCCGGAGGCGAAAGACTCTCAAAAAGTAAGTTCGGGATGTAGAATCCTATAGGGCAATTCTTAGGGATGTATATATTAATCTCATAAGAAAATTATTCTGATATTTTGCAAATCTACTTAACAGGAACAATTACATTTTGCTAATGCTCCTTTTATTAACAGGTAAGTTTTGTTAACAATTGGGAAGACACTTGAGAACAGACAAACTCTATGTGAGGTGTCTATAAAAAGTGTCTATCAAAAATCAGACCCAGATACCAGAAAAACAAATGGTTCAGCTTCAGTTTGTGTATTAATTGAAGAATGTGTATACAACTTGTTGGCATGACCGAAATTCAACTTGGATTTGAGTGGCCACAGGAGTAAATAAAATACTAAATTGCATATTTTATATATCAAAAGAGAAATACATACAGCTCTTCTTACCACCATATATTTTACATAAAAATCTTTTGCAAACAATTTTATCAAATGGTATTTTTGCTATTTTCTTACCTTAGCAATAGAAATATCTCCAGTACAGTAATGATTACACTGCTATCTCTTTTATAATAGAAAAATAAATCAATAATTAAAAAAAAAATATCACTAAGAAACGATAATCCTACTTTTAGATCATATTACAAAAAGTAAAATTCAATTTTAAATAAACTGGCTAACATAAGTCAAACTGATATTGCCTACCTTCGAGGTCTAAGGATATACTGTTTGGTTGGAACTATTCGCCCTTCCACTTCTTTTGGCAAGTTATTCAGTGTCAATTCCACCATTCCCAGAAAGTCGTCTCTTGTAAGACGGTTTTCATCAAAAACTTGCAGAACCAGTTTATGATCTTCAGGTTTGACCTGAAATTTAAAGTTATTGAAAATGCTAACACGCGACTTTATAGACAATTTTTTTCAAAATAGAAGAAAAGTTTTGTTAATTGGCAGTGGACCCACCCAATTATAAACATATGGTCATCTTGGCCCACCTATTTACATATGGTGGTGATGGCTCTCTCACTCATCCATACGGTTATGTATGACCCTCAATGATTCAGGTGAGTGAATCAGCGTATTTACTCAACTGACTTCACATAGTCAGTATTTTTCCAATGCATGCTATAGTATGAACGACACTAAGAACTATTTTATTGACTGCTGTCTTCACTGTTAGCCTTATGTATGTGGTTCAATGCATGTGCTTGATTTGCATTTCTGAACATTGTTGTATTTAAACTGTTTCAAATTAAATGTGTAAATAGATTATTAGCTGTTTTTAGATTGTTTTAAATATAACCTTTTTGGTATTTGTATAGTTTGACTGTGAAAATAAATGTATTTTGTGATTGTTAAATTTGGAATTTAATAGTGGAATTCAGAAGAGGAAAATGTCAAGAAAAAATAGAAGACAAGATAATAGTACTATCAGGAGAAATAAAGAGAGATCTTTCAAAGAAAATTTGTGTAGAATAGTATTTTTATCTAATATTTCGAGCCCCAGGTGCCGATTTCATCGGCGTTGAAATTTTGTGCAAGAAACCCCAAACACTGTACTCATCATCATGTGAGTGTTACGCAAGAAGTCCAAGCACCGATCTCATCGCTGAGCTTATATGATGTGACAAGGCCCCAAGCTCAGATCAGTGGCACTTATTTTATTTTGTACAAAAAATAATTATTAATGTATATGCATGATTCTAATATCAAATTAAAGTAAAAGAGTTTATATATGCAATAAAAACAACAGATTATACTATCAATAATTTTTATATTAGTGTTTATGAATGCAACTTAATGTCAGCTGTTCTCCATGTCTGAAGTTAATCATTGTTACATTCTAAAGATATGAGATTTGTTGTTTTTTACATTCTGTGTTCGCTTTTGTAATAGATTTCTTTCGCTAATGTTTTCTTTGATTTATTTACGGTGTTAATTTAAGAGTTAAGTGATGTATATTTATTATTCTCTGGTTTACTTAGTGCTGATTATTAGTGAACTTAGTTTAGACTACAATATTTACTATTAATATGTAAATTTAAAATCTGGTTATACATATATCTACACCACCTTTTCTAATGAGAAAATAACAATCTCTTGGAATATAAAAAAATGCAATTCAAATCACCACAATCGATCTCAATTTGTTGAAACTACCCGAGTAACACAAGACAACCACATAAACAAAATGTCTTCAGAAACTGAAACTATTAAATTTGGTGTTCCGCAGGGATCAATAATAGGTCTTCTCCTCATCTCATGTTACATGGATGACTTAACAGCCTCATTAACTTGTATACCAAGAAATAACCTCTGTCTTTATGCTGATGACTTAAACTTAAAAATATCTGCAAGCAACGTAGAGCAGGTGGAGATATCTAGCTTCATTGAATTAGAAAATATTGGAAAATTCTTAAAAAAGCACAACCTTTTGTTGAATGCCCAAAAAACTATATATATATATTGTATGGTTTGTTGTCAGCCAATTACCAGTTTGTTAATTTTAAAGCTGCGATGTATATTTGGATAAATATCCAAAAGTCATGATGGTATATTAATTGATTAATAATTTAAAGTGATCTCCTGTCACAAAGCTAAGTCCAATCCATCGAGCCATCTAAGACCTGCCTCACTGATTCAGACACCACCGGTCACAAATGCCTGAGCTTTCTCGGAGAGACATTAGATAAAATGTCTGGAGCTCAAAGATTAATCAAACCCCCATTTCCTTATTATGAAAATAAAACTTGCATTTCTACATATTACAGAAACAATTAGGAATTTGCCGGCCATCTATATTTTTAATTCAATATAAGATTTATTGATTTTGCATGTCAAAGAGTATTTATAGATATTTTACAGCTTATTTAACTAAAAATTAAATCTTGTTAACTTTTATTTTCAGTTTTAATTACTGAAGAGTCTTTTATTTTCAGTTTTAATTTTAAACACTTTTTCACTTATAAAATAGAGAAAAATGTCAATATGTTTAATATATGTTGTATTAAGTATATGTTATAGTACAGTAACTAGTTAACAGTATGAACATTAATGGTGTTTACAAAATAAATACAGCAATGGGACATACAAAAAACAAGCATGATTGTTTTGAATACAATATTTTTAAATATATGGAGGATCTATAGCTTTAATAGGCTACACAATCATTGTACTGCTATACTTACTCTAAATATGAATTCTTCATTCCATGTTGGATTTAGAGTCTGAAAAACAGGAATAAACAATGTATTTTAAATTAAACAATAAAATATCAAAGAACATTACCTTTGATAAAGAGAGGTGTTTAACACAGTTAGAGCAACAAGTCTACTATATGAATTAAGTAAACCAACTTAATCCATTTATTAGAGGTGATCTTAATCTTGAACTACTTCAGATAAAGAGAGGTGTTTAACACAGTTAGAGCAACAAGTCTACTATATGAGTTAAGTAAACCAACTTAATCCATTTATAGAGGTGATCTTAATCTTGAACTACTTCAGATAAAGAGAGGTGTTTAACACAGTTAGAGCAACAAGTCTACTATATGAGTTAAGTAAACCAACTTAATTCATTTATAGAGGTGATCTTAATCTTGAACTACTTCAGATAAAGAGAGGTGTTAAACGCAGTTAGAGCAACAAGTCTACTATATGAGTTAAGTAAACCAACTTAATCCATTTATAGAGGTGATCTTAATCTTGAACTACTTCAGATAAAGAGAGGTGTTAAACACAGTTAGAGCAACAAGTCTACTATATGAGTTAAGTAAACCAACTTAATCCATTTATAGAGGTGATCTTAATCTTGAACTACTTCAGATAAAGAGAGGTGTTAAACGCAGTTAGAGCAACAAGTCTACTATATGAGTTAAGTAAACCAACTTAATCCATTTATAGAGGTGATCTTAATCTTGAACTACTTCAGATAAAGAGAGGTGTTTAACACAGTTAGAGCAACAAGTCTACTATATGAGTTAAGTAAACCAACTTAATCCATTTATAGAGGTGATCTTAATCTTGAACTACTTCAGATAAAGAGAGGTGTTTAACACAGTTAGAGCAACAAGTCTACTATATGAGTTAAGTAAACCAACTTAATCCATTTATAGAGGTGATCTTAATCTAGAACTACTTCAGATAAAGAGAGGTGTTTAACACAGTTAGAGCAACAAATCTACTATATGAGTTAAGTAAACCAACTTAATCCATTTATAGAGGTGATCTTAATCTTGAACTACTTCAGAATAAGTTAAACCAACTTAATCCATTTATAGAGGTGATCTTAATCTTGAACTACTTCAGATTAAGTTAACTAGTTAATTAATCATCTTCACCTTATTCTATTTTCAATTAAAAAATAATTTTTTTACTTGTTTTTATGGTAATTATTTTTATATAAATAATAATTACCAGTATTAATTATCATTTTAGATAGACAACATTTATTGTACATTAAATTTGTGTTAATCATTACAAAAGGAATTTAGAAACAGGTACAATGTCAAATTGTATCAATATTTTATACATAAATAAAATAATTGTTACTACTGTCTGGCAGCATTAAAATTTGTGTGAGAAAATACACAGGATTGTCTGTAAAGTTGGGCTTGTTTGATTTAATATAAACATATGGTAAATAATTCGAACACAGCAATGTTTATTGTTTACTCCACAATGTTGTTAAAATAATTTTAATTAGGAACTGTCATTTTCAAGTTTGTAATTATAATGAATATTGTATTTAGTTAGTGAAATTTATTTTATTTACTTTTAACGTCCCTTTTGTTTAATATTAATAAAGTTTAGTTAGTGTGGAATATTTTATTTAATATATATATAAAGACAACAATTACCAGTTTTTTTTTATGTTTATGATGTTTCAGGTGTACAGTAAGATGGTCTTACGAGACCGAAATCGATCTTAATAAACATCACTAAAGATTGCTAAGTGTTGTCTTTATATATAAAATATTAAGCAATCTAATGGCTATAAATGTCAAACAATATTTTATTTACTTGTTTATTCATATTTGTCTTCTTAAATATAATCAAAACTGATTGACGAGGTTTAATATGTTATAAACAAAATGTTCCAAACTGAAGACATTAATTTCTAAATTGACTGAAGTTTTTTTATATATTGAACTTATAACATTTCATAAAAACTGAGGTTATTTATAATACAGCAAGTAATTAATTAATTTGTTTACCCACTAGGCTGGCCAAAATGAATCACTTGGTATTACCTGACAATCATATCTTTATAATCTTACTAATAAACAAACAGATCCAACCTTACATACAATCCAGTGTACTTTCCCACACACATTTTTAACGCGGTCAGAAAGTAAGTAATAAAGTAAAACAGTTGTCCAATACCCACGACAAGCAAACCCAAGCTTATTATTCCTTAAATTAAATGTTACATTAAACCTTGGAAAATTATAACGAGTCAAACTAAACAGTTTCAGTTAGTGGTAAAGATTACTATCACTAAGTAGCTCTTTAATTGAGGAATACGCTTCATGGAGCAAATTATTTTCAACTGTGATTTTAATTTAACAAGAGTTAGAGATTTTAGAAAATCAGGAAGATTGTTGTATATTTTTAGACCCATTTAAAGTAGTCTCTTTTCAACCTTTTAAAGCTTATGTGTGTGATATCGGGATATTTTTTTATTTATAATACTGTAACGATGATTTGGCAAATAATTTTGAACCCAAATTGGTTTGTTATTAACAAATTTATAAAAAAATACATTTTTTTATTTCTAATTGAATGAGTACAAAATATTAAAACTGACATTCATATCAAGTTAATTAATTATAATATTTGAATGATTAGTAAAAGTTAATAATGTATTTAGTCAATTAATGTTATAACATTTCACCTTCTTTTTCGTTTTAGTAAGTACTGAATCAACAGTTTCATCACCATTAACAGTGTTGAGATCAATCCTCACATAAGGGTCACTGAAAGAAGAAAAACTATTATTAGTTAACAAACTTAATTTCAAAATGTACACAGTATCTCTACAGACATCTAAGCAGTGGCGGCGCGCAGTCATTTTAACTGGGTGGGCTAGTAGTGGTGACCTTGCCCTAGAGAGCAATGAACTCTACAGGGTAGCACCTGAACGCGGCGAGCGTCTAAATTTAACTACACCCGTTTCCGGCGCGTCACTACCCTGTCCAATGCGAATGCATAAATACCTTAAATTCTTCCACTTACTGACTGTACTGTGATAACTTTTTTGATAAAACAAGTGTTTCAGCTTAATAACTCTCCTTAAAAAAATATACGCGTGACTATGCCGTTTGTTTGTATGAACAAATAAATTAATTAAAATTAAAGTTGTTTAAAATAGTAACTAGGATTAAAACTATGTATAGTAAACAAATCCAAATCTCCACAATCAATCACTATTAGTTTTGAAACATAACAGTAGGAGTACTGGAGTAGATAACAAAATACTTAGCTAAATAAAAATTAATTTTAATTACAAAAACATACCTTTAAAGTCTAATCCTATGCGTACAGGTACCAGGTTTAGCAAATCTTCTACTTATAAAGTAGCTGGCCTCGTCTCTCTTTCCCGTTAGCAAATAAGTCTATAACTCTGGTGTGGAAGTTGGGAATAGTGAAATAACTTCTTTGTGAATTGAACAGGCTGCTAAAGCATTTAAGCGGTCCTGACCCATTGTATTTCTCAGAAATGTTTTCACTCTTTTTAATGTACTGAAACATCTTTCTGCTTCCGCTGTTGCTACGGGGGTCGTCATGGTTATTTGAAGAGCTTTAAAAGTTTCAGTAAAAGATTCTTTTAAATCATTCTCAACAAAAAAACTGTACAGTTCACTTACACGTCCAATTTCATTAAAAGCGTCATTTTTGTAAATTACTGAGAGTTCACTTTTAAGCTTTCCTTTTATTACCAATCCCGCATAGTTGTTAGAAAATGTCTCTATTGTTGTTATGGGAAATTCTTTCCTGTAGGAAGAAAAAAGTTTTGGGTCCACAACAGCAAAACTGCTAAATATGTCAGAGTTACTAAACCTGCTCCTAAGTTGGGTCAACACTGTATCACAAACCTCCTTCGCCACAACAGGGAGTTTTTCATTACGTTTTTTACGTTTGGGTGGGGGAGCGAGCTCTGACAAAGAGTTTTCTTTAATATATTTTTCTGTGTTTTTTCTAATATCACTAATTGCTTTCTCAAAATGATCAAATGAATTGCTAACTGTTACACCATTTGAAGATTTCTTCTGCATTGTATTATACATAATTTCAACATTTAACATAACATCGTAAAAGAAGTCAAGGAAGAAAACAAACTCCTTGTTTTGTAGGAGATGCTTCAAACCAACGGCTTCCCGAGTTGTAACATCATCCCAACCTTCTCCTTCTTCTATCTGTTCAAAACATTCAATCAGTTTTTCTCTGAGGCATTTCACAGTGCTTACTAGTCGCGAGTGAAAATTCCATCGCGTTTGAGGCACAGTTAGCAAAGTTTTATCACAAATTTCCCTAAGCATATCGCTACGTTTTGGGGAAACCGAAAAAAAAAATGGAAAATCCAGTAATGTTAGCAAAAAATAACTTAACAGGTTTTATATTAGAGCAGGCATTTTTTATAACTAGGTTCAGCTGGTGAGTGTAGCAATGTACGAACTTAGCATTTTTAAAAACAGTTTGCATTAAAGCTTGAACGCCTCCAGTATGTCCACTCATAGTATTAGTACCATCATAAGCTTGTGCGATGAGTTTGTTCTCAAGTTTATATTCTTCTAATTCACTTTTTAAAACTTCAAAAAGACCACGACCTGTACGGTCATGCACTTCAACAAAACTAACAAATCTCTCAACAATACTTTTACTTTTAATGAAACGAAACACAATTACAAATTTGCTTTTGCATGTGATGTCTGTGGTTTTGTCAGCTTGAATGGATACAAAATCGGAATTGTTAATGTCATTTTTTAGTTCTTCTACATAAACGCTGTACATGCAGTCTAATAACTCATTTTGAATATCGTGAGATGTATACTTTGCTACAGACGAACTATTTAAATGATCTAAAAGAACACTGTCCATGTCGGCCATCATTGATACCAAGTCCAAAAAATTTCCACGGTTAAAAGAGTCGTTTGTCTCTGTGTGTCCTCTAAGGCCTATTTCGTGTACTGCACAAAAGTTTAAACAATCTATTAACCTACTGAGGACATGCCTAGTTTTGGTTACTTGTTGATTATATTTTTCAATTGATATTTTAACATGATTGTCAATTTGAGCTGCCACATTAACAGTACCTAATGTTTTATATTTAATTGCATTAGTCAAATGAGTGTTACTTTCCTCGTGTTTTTTTATTTTCTCACTTAAGTGTTTAAGGTCCTTACAGCCAATTTTTGTCCAAAGATCATCACTGCCCTTACAATTATTATTATTAAAACATAAACAATAAAAACAAAATAATGCTTGTTTTTCAATGCTTGGAGTTAACCACGGCTTTTTATCGAACCACTAGGTACAAAAGCTTCTGTTTTGTTTTGGGTAAGTTACAACGAGCTTAAAATCTTTGGGCTGATGTGGGCCTAACTCTTTAATTTGTTTTTTTAGCTCCGACGGCAACGTCGAAAACTGTGTTCGAAGTAAACTGTCCACGTGATTTAAATTCATTTTTAACTTACCAAAAATACTGATGGTACCTACTAAAAAAAGTCATAAATAAATCATTAGAGTTAACATCATGCTGAAAATAGTCCACTGCTGCACTTGTACACAAACACACGCGAATGTCACCGTCACCAAGGAAGAATGTAACGCACCGACGCACGTGGCAGCGCAACGCGCAGACTGTCCACTGTCGTCTCGTCTCGCTCAGGCAGGAGTCAGGGCTAAGCCCGGAAAACACTTACATTGAACATATGGAAGCCGGCAGGGAGGGGGAACTGTCTGCGTGACGTCACCCGTAAGCTGCATGCTCTATCGCCTGGGCTAGTTTGAACTCAGCCCCGGCCCAGCCGCCCTCAGTCGGCGCGCAAACATACATTTGCCTTAAATATTCAGTGAATATTATTCACACGCTGTTCTCATATTAATTCAAAGTTTATTTTAATGAACTAATATTTTCTTCTTCTGAATTATTGGTGGGGCTCAGCCCCACCTGCCCTTATGGACGCGCCGCCACTGCATGTAAGATCAAACAAATATAACGTAATTTTTTTGACACATCACCAAAAAAGTGTCCTTTATCTTGTCAACAGATTATAAACGAAACATCTGATCACAAATAACATTCTTTAAACAATGCATTGTTATATTATTACACAATACAGCTCTTATATGTTTGTTCAAATCAATCAAAGTTGTCCTTATTCATATTGATGCAATTAAAATAAAGGAATGGTGTCATTATAGCAACATTATTATAATTGGTGAATACTATACGAATTTATACTTAGATGATATCAGTTTCAGAACATTATGTGACTCATACTGATTGTTCACATGTACCAGCCCTTTTCTTGACCTGGCATTAATGTTTTTGTAGCATCATGAGACATTGTTGAAAAATTGTCGCTTAATGAAATACAAGAGGCAGTTTGAAGAATAAATTTATGTTTATCTTCGTTTTATAAATAACAAATACAGTATATTCATATCAAACTGTAAAATTGTACTTTTATTGACGCTTGCCCTATTTCATCACACTCCTATGAGAATTATTTTATATCAAAGAAATTACATTTTAACAGCAAAGCTTCATCCCCTATTAGTATGCTAAAATGAGATACTAGTGTATTACAATAAGTAATGTTGCCAATAAGTATAACTCATTCATTTTCATTATTTACTCATACTAAAAACAATACCATATTTCATTTATATGTACTTCGATCAAGTATTAAGTTAGCTACATATTTCAAGGTTGCAACAATGTGAGTGACTTTTTATTCTACTAACCAGTAGCATTATAACATTACTTCTTCAGTAGATAACAGTTTATCTTTATAATTCTTTACGCTCAATTTTCTTTTTATAGTTTACGCCTCAGCTCTTATTTTATAAATGTTTTGTGAAAAAATTATGAATAAGACAACATTGCTTTTAGTTTGTTATTTTTTTCTTTTAATGGTGTCACCACTGTCAGAATAATTTGAATATCACTTCTACTTTTCCTTCACTTGAATTGTCATTAAATAAATCAGATCTAATTGCATTACTACTTCCTCAGAAGTAAATTTAGCACTTGCGTATCTAAATTTAAATTGAGAGGCAGAATGAACAAAACACCAGTTGTCATTTGACAGTTTCTACATTTTGTTGTTTTCTACTCTAACAGTGAACATAGTACTTATCAAGACCATCTGTAAATAAACGAAGATGCATAATTAATTATTGAACTGAACTCAAACCAACATTTGAATAGAACAGCATATTTACATACATGCTGTCACGGAGCGACAACATAAAAGTCAAAAGGGTTAAAAAAAGAGGTTTCAAATAACTTGTTAAGCTTGAATAAAAGGTAAATTTTTTATAATACAAAATGTTTATACAAAGAATGAATAACCCTTTTCACATTAGTTCTAAATTACTTGGCATCATTTTTAGCTAACACCAATGTATATGGTTAAGTGGAAGAGAGAACTCTATAGTCCTAACTTCGTCACAACTTTTTCATATCATTTCATGCATTTATGGGAATTTTCATAACCTCTTAATACAATGCACCTAACATCCAAATTTACAGCCTACCAAGTGCTCATACTATTCGCTACAAAAGCACTCGACAGATATTGACTCATTCATCAAGAACCTTCAAGAAGTAGACTTGCACAAACATTAACAACTCTGTTAACAATTTGTGTTGCAACTAGCTTGAAGAATTTTTATTTTTAAATTGCTGCAGAGTATAATTATTAATCTCATAAAAACAATTTTTTATCTTAACCAAACAACTTTTATTTGACAAATTCTAGTAAAAACATTGGCGATTTTAAGCATATGGGTGTAAATTTCCTGAGCAGTTAATAATGGAATACACAAAGAATCTCTTAAAAGCAGGGCAAACCCACAGGTCGTACAGTTTGTTATCTAATTGAATTAGAATTTGTAAGGTTCTTGTTGAATTAGAGAATGTAATTGTTGAATTAGAATGTAAGTTTTGGTAAATTTACTATCTTTTTTTAATCAGCACAAGCAGTTCATTTTACTAGGCTGTATCTTAAAGGCTATTGCAGTGTTACATGAGATCTGAAAGTTAGTGATTTCTGAAAACCACTTACCTTGCTCCAAATATATCCTTTTTAGCCAACTGATGGCCTCCAATTACCCGTAATCTTAGACGACTTGTTTCTTCTACAGGCTGAAAAATTGGCAGATTTTAGTTTATAGCTATTCATTTTAAATGAAAATAATTCTATGAGCAATATGGACATAAATATTATGTCTCTAACACCAATGTCTGCTAATAACAATAGAGTATAAGCTGATCTCACAATGCATTTCTTTAAAAAAAAAGTACAATTTTCTTTGATAACTTTAAATATCTACTAAATAAGTAAAATAATTTTACCATCTGGACTCAGTAACATAACATTTTATATTTTCTGTGTTTGATCTAACTAATTATGCTATAATGAAATTAATTCTATAACATTTCATTTATTTTTTATTTTATTTATTCTTAAAACACTGATCATCAAGATATGGGCGAATATAGATTTCAAATGAGTGTAGATAAGCGAATGTAGTCATCAATACAAACTAAGGCCGACTATTCCTTAGAAAGTGTCATTAATTAATAGCTCAATGACAAATGGACAGCCGATCGTTATCAACTGATCCCTTTCAAAATTTTGTATGACTCTGATTGGGATCATACTGAGAACCTTTAAATTATAAAGCTGGGCTTTAACCAACTAAGCTACTGACCAATTTATTAACATTTTGTCCTCATGAGAATGTGTTTCTTCATATAAAATAGAGCAAGATTGTTATTACAAAAAGGAAAAGAGGAGACAGCTATTTATAGAAATCAATTAATATTAACTAACTGCCAGGGTTTCTTTGTGAACAGCTATTTCTCATATCAGCAATGATTTAACCTAAATATTACCCTAATTGTTTTTTTTTCTATAGAAGACAGGTGGAAACCAAAGCAACTGATAGATTCAATAAAATAAAATTTAGTTACTGAAATGAAACCAGTTAAAAATGGCGGGGAGTTTGTTCTAGATAACCTAAACTGTCTCATTCTCTTCCTTAACACGTTGAGTGCCGGGGCGTTTGAGCGGGCCACCGCCTGTAGTGCCAACCTTAATTTGTCAATATAAATGTTTGATATTTCAAACACACATATAATATATATACTACGTCGAATATCTTGCATTAGTTTTCATTTATATATTTTATTTAATTGTCGGCCGATTGGCCCGGCATGTCAAATTACATTACAAATAATGCATTGTAAAATGACATGCCGGGCCAATCGGCCGACAGACCAAATCTCCTCTATTCTTCTAGAATGACGTGTATTACAGGTTTCCCGCGCTCCATAAGGTTCAATTTCGGTTTCCCGCGTTCCATACGGTTGTATTTCGTTTGCTTTTGTGTGTGTGTGTGTACCACAAAGTAGCTGAGCATTTGCTGTTTGGAACTTGTATAGTCAACTCATGGCTGGCTTACAAGAATAACGCTGATGGAACTCAATCTCGCATTTCTATAACTGAATTCAAGGAAGATCTCTGCATGAATCTAATGGAACTGGCAGACAATGGTGTGATCTCTCAAGTACAACAAACAGGGCACCACTACCTCAAGGAATCTAATGACTTTGTTGGTGTAGGTAAAAATAAAAGACGTCAACGGAGGGCGTGTAAAATCTGCTACTCGAGAATATCATCATCAAAGGACAGAAAGAAGGCCAAAAATATGACTCGGGTTACTACTTATTGTTTAATGTGCCCTGGTACTCCATACATATGCAAAGAGTGTTTTGAAGAAAAACACAAGTAATGAATTTTAAAATTTTACAAATGATAATTTTGTTACATACAATAATTGTGTTTTGACAAATAAATGTAACAACAATATCGTAATACTATTTTTTTTAAAATTATAATTCCCTCTGCCTAGCTGCCAACTTTCAATTGTAGAATGCACTGTCGTGCCGATCGGTACGACAAAACAGGTGGTTTTTGGTCTGTTGCTAGGCAATACTTAAGTAACTAAATGAAAAGAATAATATTTCTCCGTTTACTTTGGATATTGAACTGTTCAATAAGTTAGTACGTTATCCGATAGATCGTGCTGTTTGCTGTCAAAAGTATTAAATCTATTACCTTGCATTGGCACTGTTGTCGTTCCGATCGGCCGACACGTTACTATTTTAAGACCACAGTTGCCGTGCCGATCGGAACGACGTGGCACTTAACGTGTTGAGAGCATGGATAAATTAGGTTATATTTGGTTAGCTTTGCTCATCATGTAAACAGCCTGGCAATTCTGCTTTTATCATAGTATTTGGCTTGTCACTAGTGAGTTTAAAATAGAAAGTCTGTGTACATACATTATCATTAATAGTATTTTGAAGCCTACATCTATTTTAAAAAGTAACCAATATTTCTAAATGTTGGGTTTTCCAAAATAAATCTTACATGTATGTATTATTCTAGTGGATTTAATAAAAATCTTAATAATATTAAACAATTAGGTCTAACCATAATAAGTGCTAACTAAACAAATTTAGAATTGCACTTTTAGTTTTCAAATATAAATAATGACAATTTACAGTGTGTGGGTTTTTTCATTCTTTGGCATTCCCAATTATTGGGAAAGGTTTTGTTCTTTTTAAAATAAATTATATAAGGACTAAGTCCTGTCTTATTCGGTGTCATGTTGAATAAAGTTGTATGTTGTATAAAATTGAATGTTATATAATATTGTATGTTCTGTATAATGTTGTATACACTATCATTATGCTCAATGGTATAACTTGGTGTAATATTGGTGGATTATAAAGAGATGAAACATTGACATATTTTAGCATGGAACATGCTTTAGTCTTGACCTAACTGTCTGAAAACGTTACGCGGGAGGGTGACGCGTAACCATGAAAACACAATGACATATCAGTGTTGACTTCAATAATGATTTTATTTGCAAGCGTTGATCAAAGTACATCTTTAGTTTCCATGACAACTCTTGTTAAAAATATACAAAATTAAGTCCTAATTAGAGAATCCAGTCCTCATTTACATATCAGTCTACCTCCAGCCGTCCACCGGTGATGTTGTGTCCTGGATCAGATTGCCCTCCTTCGACATCGTCAGGTGTATGTACTCGCCATTCTACTGATAGATCTACATCTGGATTCGGAAACGCAACCTCCGAAATAATAACTGAACCAAAGAAACCCAAAACTGGTGCTCAACGTCAAAAGGAATATAAAGCGCGTAAAGCTGCCGAAAAAGCATGTTCCATGTTTCTTGAATTTTAGCCGTAGACTCTAAGCAAAAAGATCCGGGGGTCCAGGGGGCTTGCCCCCTGGCGAGGCCCGCAGGGCCGAGTTTTTTATAGTGTTAGTTTAGCCTAGTCTCAGTAAACCTTATATTTAACCCTGAGCACAATGAAAATTTTATATAATTTAAATATGTAAGTCTGTTTTAATTTTGGCAACTTGTATTTACAACAAAAAAATGCATGCTATCCTCAATCATAGAATTTATAGTTCAGAAACGTAGGTAGTATTTTACATAAATTTTAGAACTATTGTGAAGGTAAGCAAACCTATATTTAATAGTCAACACAGTTCTGAACGCATTCCAAAAATTACGACTCGAAATTTTTTCTGAACAGGATGAACAGTTTTACATGTTTTGTTGAGTTTGTCCTATTTTTGCATAAAATATTACATCCTGAGCTCATTCAACCAAACACTTTACTATTTCCATAGTCATTTTGATCAATGTAGTAAAAATTATAACTTCAATAGGCCTATCTATAATACTAAAAATAAAAACTGCTTCAGAACTCAACGGTATCAATACAGTAGCTCAAAAAATTGCTATACACTTTAACCAAGATTGAAAGTCCAGTAGCTATAGAACTAAAACTTATGACCAAAGCAATTTACAAAAATAAGATTAAAAATGTACTAATAGCTGAATGTCTGTAGAAAATTTATAATATTAAATGGAGAACATGTAATTAATAATTCTTATAGGTGAAATGCATTTGTTTATTTATTTATCATACTCTTACTTTTTTTATTGATAATTGTTAAATAGGCCTAGATAAAATTAGGACTGTTGATCTATTTTAATGTGTAGGTTGCAAATATAAAATTTTGAATATTGAATTTTGTATAATATTAGTTGTTAGAACTAATTGAATCTGTGTTTATTACTTGTAGACTGTAATAGATTGAATTGTTGTACACAATACTATATTTTACTGTTAATTAGTGTTAAAAAATTTAATGTTTGTCCATACATTCATGAATGTTTAATGACAGTAAAATTCTAACATGCATAATGTAAGTTAATCTTAGAACTTAGGCTTAAGCGGACGGTGTCATAACTAGAATCTATATTTTCTGGTGACAACCGCATCAAGGTGCTATGTACATTACATACAAAGTAACCAGACGTTTCGGCCATACTGTGATGTGGCATCCTCAGTGGTATCTCTGAGACTGAATCGGCGAATGACCTTCCAGCTTTTATGGAGACGGATTAGTTTATAAATGTAGGTTAGTTTAAAACTGAGTGGTCTCTATAGAATGTAAGTACTGATTTCACAAGAAACTAATAATGTATATTAAAATAACTTAATAATGTGTGCATAAGATTATTTTAGCTTACAGATTTTATTTGAGAACACAGCCCTTTTACAAATCTCACTTTTCATCAGTAAATACAGTTTGTGGGAATAAACTATTGGTAGGTAACGTAGCTACTATTCTGCACTGGAGGTGATTAATTAATTGAAAAGCAGTTCTTGGAAACAAGAAAAAATGAATAGTTAAGAAAGATCTTCATAAATGTTTTATATTTTATTGCAGGAAGATATTTTATATATATATACATATTGTATGGTTTTTGTCAGCTACCTTTTTTAAATTTAAAATTATGTAAAAGCTAAGTTTTATACTTGGAAAAAAGTCCAAAAGTCATTACATTATAATAACCATTAAAAATTAAAAAAATAAAAAGTAAATGATTCTCCTGTTACAAAGCTAAATGCAATTCATCAAGCCATTTAAGACCTGCCTCACTGATTCTAGCTAATCCCTACAGTGCAAGGTGAACTCTAAAACTATGTGATCCATTGTTTGGATGGACTCCCCACAGTCAAATCACTGATCTACTGTCAATCCCCATTTGTATTTCCAGTAGTTATGCCCACTTCAGTTCAACAATATCCACTCCCTACGAGGGAGATTCATCCCACCTACAGGAAGATATTGCTAGAAACTAAATGGTAAAACTACTTTCAATACCAGCTTAATTTTAAATAATGTTTGTAGTTTGTAATACATTTTTCATCTCTAAATAGTTAGATGTGGCAGTAAAAACTATAATTTTCACAAATACAGGAACCTGCTTTTTCAGGTTCGTGCAATCAGATATGCTATAGACCTGATGAGAATTTTCTTAAAAAATCTAATTTATCTATCAAAAACCCTATGATGGCATAATAAAGGACCTCCTTTTGGGGGACGCAAAGTAAACCAATGACTGAGTAGCAAAAACTTTCAATAAAGATTTTGGCTCTTCGAAAAAAAAAATGTATAAAAGCCAATCCCACACAATATTTTTTGACTTTTTGGTACTGAACTTGGTGGATGATTTTGCATTTCTATTATTTTAAAATTTTTTTACCCCGACCAGTTGAACTCTCTTCAAGTGTCTAAACAACCTTCATTCAGGTTGGTATTTACAATGATCTGTAATGGCCAATAATCGCAATTCGCTGCAAAGCCATTTTTCTGTTATATTTTGAGAAATAATTGTTATGGAACAAAATAGTTTTCAAATTTCTATTCTGCGTATATGGACTCATCAAATACAAAAATTATGATTAAAATATCATTCAATTGTTAGGCCTACTATGCAGTTTCTTGTCACCAAACAAAATTTGAAAACTTTGCTGAATGGACACGAATTGGCTATATTTTCACGAGATATGATTTTTATTCTGTTGAAATCACGTATACTACTGAAAAATTTGAAAAACCAATCTCATAACATTTAGTATTTTTGATATTTTTCTGTTAATTTAAATCATTATTTTAATCATATTTTTTAATTTTCATGTGTTATTTATGCTGAATACGAATTTGAAAACTATTTTGGTGAATAACAATTATTTCTTGAGATATATCGGAAAAACTTCTTTCGCAGCAAATCACGATTAGCGGTCATCACATGATCATTATATACACTAACTATTGACCACAACTACTTTAAGGCTAAAAAAGTATGACGAATGGATGTAATGTTCGTGTTTAGGGAATAAAATTACAAACGATTAATGCACTAAAAATATTATAAAGCTAAACAATTTTTTTTTCTTATTTTTTAATATTTTAGTCAACATTAGTATTTATGGTTAAAAATTGCAACGGATTGTGTGGTTAATATTGATCATTTATTAACAATCTTGGAAATCAGGTGGAACCAATAATAAAACTATTTTTTAAATTAATCCATATCAATGTAAAAATCAACCACTAAACAAGCACATAGTTATCGATATGGGTTAGTTAAAATAATACTTCTAAATGTAGGCTAAGGTAGTAAGAAACACTTGAGGACGACAAGAGTTTAAAACTGTTTAAGCAATTTTAATACTATCAATGTTTTCTACAAAAATTAATTTAATTTTTAAACTCTGCTAAAACAAACAAGAGCTGCATTTTGCGTATTTTATGAAGGAAATATAAGAATAATTTTTCTCCCATAGAAAGTTCTTCTGTTGATCATGATAGCTGACATTTTTGTTTGATCCCATTACTCTGGAAATGTTTGCCACTAATAACATTAACTGCTCTTTAACCATTACAATGCAGACCGACAGTCCACCACATGGTTTATATATTAAGAAGCCGATCTGAATATTTCCGAAAGCCAACGACTAGGCCCAAACTGGTAGATTATGATTCTTGCTGGTTGGGATTCTCCCTAGACAATCATTTTCAAACTTGCAAGTCCGTGACGGTCCTTGCAGTTGTTGGTTTGTGCAGTTGCCAGTCTAAAAAAAAGTTAAAGATCGTTTCATTTTACCAGGCTAAGTTAGGGCTAAGAAGCCCTCTCTGACACTTAACCTGGGGACCAACGGCTTAACGTGACTTCCGAACCACAGGAACAGCAGCCAAAAACTTTTAATGGTCATATCGGGAATCAAACCTGGACCGACTGCTTGGCAAGCCAACGTCTTAGCCCCTTATCTCCGGCCACTCCACATAATTCATATCCTAGTCTAGTTTGCGGGGCTTCATATAAAACTATGGAAACAACCTAATCTGCACTTTTTAAATTTTTGCAGTGCAGGTACGTGCCGTGCCGGTCTAGTGTGTGCACACCTTAAATCTACAATTTTAGGTTACATTTATTTCGGTAAAAATAATTGTAATGAAAAATGAATAATGATTTATATGTGTTCAGCATAAAAAATGTAAAATTAAAAAAATTATTATATAACAATTTTTGTTCAATTGTTATTTTTGATTATACGATAAAAAACAAGTTTTTCGGTAAAAAAAGAATTTTCCGCAGATGATATCAACCTCTTCAAGAGATATAAATATTTCACCACTTTTTCGACAAGAAATTGTATTTTCAGAGGTGGCAATAAAGTACATAATTAACATTCAAATTAACAGAATTATGTCAAAAATATTATAAGATTGAAATTTTTTATTAAATCTTTTGGTAAACATACGTGATTTACACATAATAAAAAGCATAACTACCGTAGTGAAATTATAGCCAATTCTTGGCCCAATTCAAGCAGTTTTCAAATTTAAGGTGGTAACATAATTAAACAAGTTTTTTATTAAAAAATCAGAAAACTATTTTGTTACCGGTATCTGGCGTGAAAAAAAACATCTTTTTAAAGATTATTTTTCAACAATTTGATTTATTTTACATGTTATTTTTTATGCTGTACATAATTGGTTTTGCTAAATTATGTACATTATGTACAGTATTCAGTACATTATTTTTCAGCCTGAAAAATACACTTTTTACTTACCAAACAAAACCTAACTTAACTTGTCCTAATCGTTTAAACTCAACAAAATTTCGTAACTTGTGTCAATATGGGGCTCCTGGCCTCCGGCGATATATGTAAATTTGTTTTTGTATTTGATTATCGCTTTTTCTATCATTGTTTAGCCAGCCAGCCAAATTATTGTCTTTATTTGTATATAGAAAAATAATTATTTGAATAATTAAGACATTTATGACACAGTATATATGTATAATGTTCTCATTACTGACAATGTTTATTTTACAAAAATGTACTGAAATCTGACAGTTTTCTAAATGCAATGCTAGGCATTCCGATAGTAAAATTTTGTTTATTTAAACACACCATCGTCGAAGTTGATTCTATTTGAAGAAATACAAGATCAGCCTTAGAGGCCTATTTATCAAAGTTAAGTCGGAGTCAGGACTTTGCAACTCCATATAATCTGCCTTCACACTATTTTCAAGCAGTTAACTTTAAATGTTATTTAGAATGCATAGGATGTCCTTTGACCACATTTCAAGACTGATCCACCATGAACACAATGAGCAGGTATGCTTAAAGCACATATGTAGGCCTAGATACTTAAATATTATAAACTATAATGCTTTGTACCAGTCACATGCATTAACCCAAAAATAATTTATTGCACAGAGTACTTTGTTGTTTCTTTTAGTTAGATTTGATTTTAAGAAACAATAATTGCAATTATAACTGTCAGGGTTTGGTTGGCAATTATAAAGTGATATAAACTAAATTTTGAGTTTCTCTTTCTGACCTTGAAATTTCAGCTTAGATTAAGTTATACTTGCATGGATTTATTCACAATAATAATTATTTCTACAAAATATAAATTTAATAATGAGGATTAACATGAAACAAGTTAATCCTCAAGTTACGACGAAGTTACAAAATAATTAAAATTGACAGCCATAAAGGCTAGCCCTAGTTTACGTCTAAACTCATCAATGTTAATACTTACTAAGCCATTTAGACCTACATTCGGGTTATAACCATATTCAACATCTCTTGCCATGACCGAACACCTCCTATCTATTTCAGACATTTCAAAATCGGTTATTCATAACTAAAATTCTACAAAATAAGTTAAATTTACAGATCTAAACCCTAACTACAACACATCACAACAAATTCAGATCACACATAATCACATTCTATTTTTCCAGTATTAGTATATCTAGACAGCCTACTGCTTCCTACCAATACCGACGACAGCTGATTACAGCTGACGTTAATACGCAGACTACGAACAACATGCACGTACGATTTATTCCAACTGTATACACTATTTTGGTACATGATACGTTAGATAAAATAAAAGATGGTCGAACAACATAATTATTTAGCGAACAATTAAAGTTACCTATACCTCAATATGTAACAATATATACTGATTGTTATATATACAAAGGTTAATTGTTTTATATTTATATACACTTCCATGCTTCTTAAATCGTGCAAAGCCACTATTTTAAGAATAAGTAGTTGGTTGGTACCTGCAGCCAAATTATGGTCAGAAACACAGAGACATTTTCTCCTCAGAACACATAGATCAATCTGCATCAGGAGCTCCGGGCAGTCAATCAAGCCACTAACCAATTTATAATAAATATATTTAAATAGAAGGAGAAGGACGAGGTTTTTAAGCCTAAGATGAAGAGGCTGCAGATTTGAGACGTTCCAGCTCTATGATGGGGTCTCCAAGTAGGCGTAGCTCAGACGCACTCCACTTGACGAAATGGACCTGTATCCTGTTTAGCAGTTCAATATGTCCAGTTTGGTATGGTGACCAAAACACAGAGACATACTCCAGCACACGGGCACGAGGGACTTGTATAGTACTTAGAACAACGCCCCTGACTTGGTAGTCACATGTGAAGAAGACTGCCAAGTGTGAGAAGTAGACCACTTTGCATTTGGAGATATTTAGTTCCATGGCGTTTGCAAGGCACCATTCGCTAATATTGAAAGTGACTGCTGGAGATTGACCTGATCAGATGATGAAGCAATTCTGGCAAAAATCTTCAGACCATCCGCAAACATGAGGTAGTCAACTATAAGCGCTTTAGTGATATCATTGATGAAGATATTAAACAACAGGAAGCCTGAGGGACACCAGACAAAACAGAAATCAGTCCTCCATCACATTTTACATACATCACATAGTCACTAAGGTAACTATGAAGCCACCACAAGAGCTGACTCCCCACTCTGTATCCAGCAATTTTGACAATCAGTAAGCCATGATGCACCTTATCGAATGCCTTTGAGTAATCCAAGTACTATGCAAGTAATCTGAAATTAACTCACAAAGGAGGACATGTGATCCATGCTGATTATCACATATAAATAGTCTCAGATAGTCCAGAACTAGGGTCTCGAACACTTTGGCCAGAGAAGACTGAATAACTAACTGGATAATTGGGCTATTGTGTATTATTATTATTATATATAATAAGATATCTACTTAAAGACTTCGGGATATGATTACTTACACAAAAAATAAGAAAAAAGTTCCTGTAACCATATGTCCTAAAACGTTTATTTTTACATCTTTTACGTCTGCAAATGTGTTTTTTTACATAAGTTATCATATCTTAATAATCCCTCAAGATGTTATCTTCAAATCCAGTACTTGTATGAGAAATAGTAAAACACAATTTACTACAGATTATCAAGTTTCTACTTTGTACCATTTCAAAATGGTGGCTACTTTTAGTTTTCAAAGATTAATATCTGAAATAGTGTAAATGTTTTAAAAAACAATTAGATACACAAAAATTTCAGAATATGATTTCCTAAAATATGGTATAACAATTCTTAAGATCAGATCATAAATAACTGATGAATTGTAGTTTTTGTAATACAGTATTATGCTAATTGGATAAAATTGCCACAACATTAGCATGTTCAGTACAGTATATAGTATAGTATAATCTCTGTATAGTAAAATCAATGGTTATGGTGAAATGATGTTACAAAACTCGATATGATATATTATTATTATATTAGAAATATAATGTACATTTTTAATACTGTATTTAATCAATTTCAACGTACATTTTTTATGTGTACAGTTGCACCTTAAATATCAACTGTTGTTTTTTGTCATACTAACAGAATATGTTCACTTTGTGCAGGAAGTTTACAGATCTGCTATAGTGGTCTCTAACAGATGTAGAGTAAATTTTTACCATTAGAATACATTGTTAAAACCTATCAACTTGTACTATAGTTATTTTTAAGATTTTGTTAAAAATTTTTTAAAATATATGAGTATAACTACCTTTATAGTGATGCCTTTTGATCCTGCAGGGTTTTCTGCAATCAGATGCACATTTCGCCACTAGTGTGGTGTCCTCAGTGATACTAAAAACTAAGTAATATTTATTTACACTATATACAGTAGTGAAAAACCAGGTTGAGCCGTGCCGGTCCTCCCATGTCCGTAGTGTAGTGCAGTATATAATGTACTGTATATAGTGTAAATAAATATCACTTAGTTTTTAGTATCACTGAGGATGCCATACTAGGGATCACTGAAATGCGCATCTGATTGCAGAAAACACTGCAGGATCAAAAGACATCACCAAAAGGATAATACTAATAAAATTAGTAATAAAAAAAGATAATGAATAATAAAAAGGAAACAATAAAAATATATATATGATTATAATGTTCCCATAACATTTTTCAAAAACAAAACAACAATATATTGGTCAAAAATGTCTTTATTAACATCCGACAGCACTAAAAGAAATGAACAAGATTACCAAACTTAAAAATGAATTACAAAGATACTTTGTGTAACAATATTTCTATGAATTACCAAATTTCTAATATACCTAAGGCCCACCAATGCATCCGGGACCTACCAGATACCCGAAATGGTCTCTGCGTAATGGAAACACATAAGTAATAAGTGCATCAATGCAAGTAGTTAAAATGTAATTATATGAAAACATCATTAACTTGTAATCAATGCAACGATAGCCTTATATAGATGTGAAGAAGAGGGTGACTTTGCAATGCCACATCATATGTCATCAGACCATTTTTATGCAGTTTAGTTAAGGTGGCCAAAGCTTGAAAGTTGATAGCCCTATAATAGCAATGCTGGTCAACCGTTTGCGGGTCAAAACATGCTTTTCTATTTCAACTGTACGGTTCATGTTTTTTAATATGTAATGAGTTGTAGTCAACACTAGATGATTACTAAAGGTCCATTCTAGTGGAGGATATGTTGAAATTAAGAGTTTTTTTAATGTAAAAGATTTTTTAATTTAAACTTTAACATATTTAACTGTGAAAAGAATACTCAATTTTTTACATAAACCGACTTATGGTTTACTAGAATAGGTTTTAACTTTTTAAATGAAAATTCAAGTGTTACGATACTATTATTATCACAAACGAAATAGTTGAAATAGAAAACCATGTTTTTGGCTTTTTTCACGGAGGGAAACAACCCTCTTAGATCAAGTTGTGCTTTAAAATCATAGGACATCCTGAGGCTATAACTTAAAACCAATCCACCATTAATACAATGAGTAAATTTAACACAGAAATATATCACTCCTATTGATAATAATAATTTTACAAGATTTTGTAATACGTGTACATATAAACATATATGATTGTTTCTTCTCCCTATGTCCAATTCAAAAAGGCAGAAACAAAATTAAACAGACAAATAAACACACAACATAGGAATAAGAGTGTTGTGAAATATCAGTTGAGAAGGTGCACCCACAATGGACACATTTAACTTGGCCTGCCTTTTTCACTCTACAACTACTTTTAATTAAACTCTACATCTTGGCAGTTAGAATATTCTTTAGTGGCGGGCGTTTTTGATTATTTTGCTTTCCAAGTACATAGTAAACTATCTGTTGATACTAATATTCAATAAACTTGATGTCTTATATTTAATTTTATATACAAATAGCTGTAATTTCAAGTAGCATATAAAAAATATATCTTATAAATATGTTTCCAAAAAGATATGTAAGTATTCTGAACAATGACTTTATTTTAAATCAAAATATGCATGAAAGTGGGTGTAAAAAATTTTAGGGGGGTTGGTGACAGCGTTACATAATTTTTTAGAGGGTTTAAGTATTAACGTTACAAGGGGTATTATCTATTACAGGGGGTCCGATTTTAGCGTTACTTAATTTAAAGACTAATTTATAAAGATCCAAGATAGCCAACAGTTTCTAATTTTTTTTAGTTTTTGAAATGTATAAAATTATATATATTTATTTGTATTATAGGTTATATGATGTGTTTACTGTTTATAGTCGTAAATTAATAAACTCAAAAAGTGCCTCAATACAACAATAGATTTTTTATGGAAACATATCGTTCATTAATTTCATATAGAATAAAAAATAAATATAAAGATCATATATTGTGGATTCTCAGAGTTCATGTTAACATGGCCCACCTAACCAAGTTTTACACGCTTAACATGACCCCCATACACAGAGGAGTCATGTTAAAATGTGTGTCCCCCTACCTACCCAGGTACATAAATATTTGAGGCCCAATCAACATCCCTAAGGTCATGAATACTTAGCACAAACCCACCTAATTCATTCATTATTCATCTCTAAGACGCCGATCGTAGAGCTATGGGCGAATATGAGGAGTGAATAAGTGTAGATGAACGAGTGAAGTCATTGTTACTATCTGAGTTCGACTTAGTTCAGAAAGGACTATTTATCAATAGCCCAATAGCCAGGGCAACTATGGGACCTACAGCTTTACGTGGAATCCGAACCACATAGTGTTGGTCTGATTTTCAGCTAACTGACAAGTCTGACACTCAACTGTTCTCTTCACTACACAACATCTGAACCTTGACTACCATTCAACATGGACACTCCAGACTTCTCTAGTAGTGTCTACGTTGATAGAAACCATTGAGCGGACGCTGTGTCGGTATTAAGAGTACCGAGCATGGAACCTATCGTCTACAATCTCCCAAACACTTTGTCCCCGAGTAGCTGGGTTACAGCACTGCGCTACCAGTGCCGACTTTACAAACAACCTCTTGGTGCTCACCTACCCTCTCTTCGGACATTATCCATTAGGGTCATCCACACTTCTAATTAACATGAAACCTCAACACAGTTAACATTAACATGTGGATGTTGACTGCCCTAGAGAATGTAGTTTTTGTTACTGTACAAACTAAGGCCAAATATTGCACTGAAATAAACTAATAAACTGATGACAAACGACAAACAGCCAGTGGTCATCAGCTTTTCCCTTTCAAAATCTATCTCTGATTGAGATCGAACCTCAATATAAATATGATAAAACCTTGAATGTTTAGTTTATGAAGTTGGTCTTTGGCCTAAAATGCCACTGACCAATTTAAGTCTTCTTAATATGTATATTTATTTATTCTAAAGAAGAGGATCATGAAGATACAGGAAAATATGGGTTTTGAATGCATGTGATGAGTGTAGATGAGCGAATGTAGTATTGTTACAAACTAAGGCCAACTATTCCTTAGAAAGTGTCATTAATTACCGGTAATAGCCTCATGACAACAGCCAGTTGGTTGTCAGCTGATCCCTTTCAAAATTTATTATTATTCTAATTGGGATCAAACTGAGAACCTTTCATCACTGCTAACCCAAAAGAACAGATTTACTACTAGCCTTGATTATACTACTGGTAAATAATAGATATCTCATATAATATAATATTTGTGTAATTATTTTCAACTGCCACTACTGCTGGTTTAATTCAAATTACATTTGCATGGTAACTAGTGCTTCACTATTTAACTCCAAAACAGCTGATAAACAGAGACACAAAACTTTACTGGATGAAAAATCTATCTGTGATTCAATGCTATGATCAATGATCAATGCTACTATCAGAATCATTACCTGAATCTAAATAGTTCCATTTGTCCTTAAAATACACATTAATATTATCATTGCTTTTATTCACAAATAGATTTTCCATCCAATGAAAAATTTTTAGTTTCAAAATATCAGCTGTTTGTGGTCCATTGTGGAGCGCTAGTGTAGTCCCATGTAAATGTAATGCAGTTTAAACCAGCGGGTCTCACTAACTAACAAAATTACAGGCACAAATATTCCTTTTAGATGGAATATCTATTGTAGGTGTATATAATCAAGGATGTTATTTAATCATCTTCTTATTGCCTTAAAAAAATACAGTTGTATTCTGAATTTGTTGATAAATTGCTAATATTAAATAATAAATTTACACATAGTTAACTCTATGGCACGTTTCAGGAAGTATTATCAGTGCAAGTTTAAAAATTTGAGTTAAAATACCTACTTGGCAACCCTTGCAACAAATATGATTCAATCTCATACTATTAATCTCTTAGCCTCTTCATTACCAACCTTAGCACTTGCCAATTACCTGGAAACCATGCTTATGACTCAACCATCTTGATTTACGAACTCTAGCGCCAATATTGCCCAACCTAATGCATTGCGGCAGGAGCGATACAGAAAAAAGGTATCAGCTGTTCAGAGGAGGTGTACACTAAGAATTGCGTCCGCATACAGAACAATATCGGAGCCAGCCGTTCTCGTGGTTGTGGGGGTGACACTCATTGGCTTACTTGCTTATGAAAGGAAATGTATTTTCGATGGGGGTGGTGCAATGAACCACTCCGAAGCCCAAGAACATACCATGAGTGATTGGCAGGATAGTGGCGAAACGAGACAAGAGGCAGATGGACCGCACGGCTGATCATGAATCTGCGAGAATGGGTGGAGAGGAAATCTGGGGAAATAAATTATTACTTAACCCAGTTCCTCACCAGCCATGACTTCTTCCAGGCTTACTTTGCCTGGACCGATGGGTTTTTGGTGGGTGAGAGTCCCACACACTAGATGCCTGGAATAAGGGGCCTGACAGTGCATACTGCATTTTCCCATCGTAAAAAAAAAAAAAATAAATAAATAAAAATGTAATAGTATGATCACTGAAACCCTCAACATTTCCACAAAACAAAGGCAAAGTTCAAAATCTTGAAAAACCAATAAGTTTCTCCTAAGTTGACTAAAATTTTGATAAATGTATATCCTAAAAGTAGTTGATTGCTCCACCTACTACCTAAGAATAATAGAATTAGCTCAAAAATTTTTAACAGCCTTTTTTGACTCCCCCTTCTTAAGTTTAGGTAAACTTTGTTTTCATGCATCAGCCATTTATTAAAAATACATGATTTACCACTACACCTGTTTTACTAAGGATATCTCACCTAAATTTTTATCCAGCCTTACATTTTATTAAAGCCAAATTATGTTTATATTGACTAAATAAAAATGTTTAGTTTGGCCTTTGTATACGAGATTTACAATTAATAAAATTAAATATTTTACTAAACACACTCTAATTTTACTCAATCATTAAGTACAATAATTGTCTTAAGCCAGTTCTAATTATTTAGTTAATTTCTCACAATATGTTTTAGTTATTTTTTTTAAACTTAGGACTAGGACATGATTTAAAGCCCTCGGGCAAATAATTTATCTCATGGGGTTAAAGTAGGAGAAACTCTTCTGGCCAGCTTGCAGCTTCACTTTACGAAAGTGCAAACTTTGGTCTTGGCAAGTGCTCAGCTGGGAGGTTTGATCTCAGGGCTCTTATAACGATACAATGGATCCTTCTTCAAGATGCTATTTCCAAAGGCATGATAAAATAAATTAATATTATGTTAGGTTTAAGAGCACTAGGCCAGGAATTAGTATATTGGAGAGATAGGACATCAGCAAACTTACCCTAGAAGACAAGTTCACTAACACCAGAGTAGTAGTAACAAATACAAAAGGAACACAAAATCACATAAATTTTCTGTGCCACTGGCACTTTCTTCAGGTGAGTAAAAAGTGCCACTGAAGAAAGTACCAGTGGCACTGAAAATTTGTGTGATTTTGTGTTCCTTTTGTATTTGTTACTACTACTCTGGTGTTAGTGAACTTGTCTTCTAGGATAAGTTTGCTGATGTCCTATCTCTCCAATATACTAAATTAATTTTATGTAAGGTATTATTATTATTATTTATTTTTTTATTCATTCATAAGATGCCGATCGTCAAGATATGGGCGAATATGGATTTCGAATGAGTGTGATGAGTGTAGATGAGCGATGTAGTCATTGTTACAAACTAAGGCCGACTATTCCTTAGAAAGTGTCATTAATTAATAGCCCAATGACAAATGAACAGCCTGTGATTATTAGCTGATCCTTCTCAAAATGTATTGACTCTGGGATCGAACTGAGAAC
Source organism: Stictocephala bisonia (assembly GCA_035578905.1). Taxonomy (NCBI): domain Eukaryota; kingdom Metazoa; phylum Arthropoda; class Insecta; order Hemiptera; family Membracidae; genus Stictocephala; species Stictocephala bisonia. The sequence continues at coordinate 321,364 of JAQJVL010000629.1, forward strand.
CTTTAGCAGATGAAGCTGGGATTGAACCAACTACGCTACTGACCAATTTATTATTATTATACACTTATACTTATACATTCACCTAATGAATAAAGCAGGACTAATAATAAATTGTTGGAGAGACTAGGATACAGTTTTAATAAGAAACATTTATGAAATAATAAAGTTACCTGAGCAGATAAAAATCACAAAACCAAATCATAGGAGAACTTCAAAACTAAATGCTCTTTCTTTAAGTTATATTTCCTTAAAGATAATTGGCCACTTGAATACATGGCTAAGGCGCTCTGCTACAGGCCCTCTTATGGAACTTGACCAACTTGCATGGGGGAAAGTTCGGCCTGCGGGCTCACCAAGGCACTCTACCCCAGTCCCAGTTGTGGATCTCGGCATGTCGCCACATGAGGAAGATTGGCCATAAGAATATGGCCTCACCAGGATTCTTAAGCAGTATGACCATTAATTTTGGTTCTTGGAGCAGTGAAGCCCATAAGCATAGTATTTTCAAAAATCTGGTGGTATATTAGTAATAAAGAGACAAATACCTTTAATTTGATTCCCCATTTTGGTGTATTAGTTTAACATTACCCAATTTTGAGTTTTTGAGCATAATTTGTATTTGGGAGGGGGCATTTATAGTCCTATGTTATACTATAAATATTCTCTCTTCCCAAATGTAACATTATAATGTGATTTAGGAGATAAATGCCCATAGTTTGATACCCCACTTTCTTCGAGAAGTCGATAACATGGGACGTCTAGGAGCCTCTGGGGCAGAAATCAGAGTTTCCTCAGGGTTGAGATCGGTGCCAAACTATTTCTCGTGGTCTGAAACCTCCCCAAAAAATAAAAAATTCTTGGAGCCAGAAACATTTTTTCCGGGCGTGGCTTGTTTTAGATAATAAGATAATTAGTTATTTTATGACCTACCTGTCTGTTGAGGACTTGTGGAACACATACTGAGACCCTTAGCGGTCTGTCAGGTGGAGGCCTTGGCTGTTCAGTAGCTTGGATATTTGGAACAGATGTAGTAGAATTTCGCCTGTTTGGAAGGACTCGGGTCAATCTCCAGGGTTGCTGTCGATGATTATATCGCAGATGACTGGCAAAAGGGGGAAGGGGTCCAAGTTCAGAATCGCGCCTTACTTCGCTTACAGGAGGTTCCTCAAGGTCTGGCTCAGACCTCCTTTCTGTTTGTTCCACCATCTCCACTGCACTTAATCCTCAGCTTCTCAATCACATCTTAATTAAAACAATTATTTGTACGGTAAGTGCTACATACCATCAACAAAGTAGGACATTTATGTTAAAAAGATAATTACATTACACCAAACTGCTTCAAAAGGAACACCACACTGATATTAAAACTTTATTATGATTGTTTTTAACTTATCAGTTTTTAAACCAATACTAATCCTACAGGCATATTGCTTGTATCAGTTGTCCAGATAAGCAGCCACTTGAATTGACCTTGTTCAAGGTTTGGAGAACCTATCATCTGAAATGAAAACATGAGTAGCGAGATGTAGATACTCAAGAACTTTATTGTAATTTTATAACCAAATTATGTTATATCCATGCATCTATGCCTATGGGCACATCTATGCATTTATTTTAAAATAACATTTTCTGTGTTTATTTTCTCTTTTAATTCACTAGATTGAGGCATTTTGAAATTCAAAAGCTTATATTAGATCAGAGTATTGACATATATTGTAAAAATAATATACAATTTTAAAAGCATGTTTTTGAAGATGAGAGCTTTACTGATACTACTATCATTTTATTTAAATTAATTGAATTGATGTAAAGGAACTGAACTCATGAAAAAGTATACTGCATTAAAAAACATGACCCTAAAACATAATTTTAAAATATAAGAAAGTCATAAAATATAAGAAATTAATAAGGGTTTTAAAAAGCTCTAAAATAATTTAGCATTTTTGTGTAGACTAGCTCCACAAGTCATAGATATATGCTTTGATTGAGTTATGCATTTTTTTTTAAAGTCCTTCTCAATACCACTGTAAATGTACAGGTTGATGGATGGGTCATATTACCTTAACTAAAAAATTCAACCTACTAGATAATTCCTGCTGTTTCAAATATTACTTAAGATAAAACATTAAATTGTGTTATTTATTATATTCTTACATATGAGACGCCGACACAACGTTGTTGGTATTTTAAGGCAAATATGAATGATTATATGAATGTAGGATGAGTGTGGATGAGTGTAGTCTGGTTAATAACTGAGTTCAACTGTTTCTCAGAAAGGGCAATTTATTAATAGTCCAACAGCCAGGGCAACTAAGGGACCTACAGCTTTACGTGGAATACGAACCACGTAGTGCTGGTCTGATTTTCAGCTAATTGACAAGCCTGATACTCAGTTATCTCCCCCACACAACATCCGCTCAATGATTACCACCCAACATGGACACCCCAGACTTCTCTAGTAGTGTCCACGCTGATAGCAACCACTGAGCGGACGCCTTGCCGGTATTAAGAGGACCGAGCATCCAACCTATCGCCTACAATCTCCCAAACACTTATTTAATCACAATAAAATTTTAAAACTCTAGAACTTATTGAAGAATCGTCTGACAGTAGGGTAGCCGTATACATATATTTCCCAGACATATAAGATTTCATAGTTAAAAATGTATTCAAGATGAAATATAAATATAGCAATAAGTATTATTACCATAGAAAATTACATAATTTAAAAGACTTACAAGAAATATTGAGCAAATTTTTAACATGGACATCAATTTATGATCAGTGACTCCTTTGGCTAAACACAATAAGATATATGTTTAGTCAAAAGTACCAGTGTGGAAGAGTGGAATTAATTGGACCCACTTTGTTAAACTGTTATTTGTTTTTCTAGTCTTATCCTGCATCTTTGACATGAGAAATGCTAGGTTTTGAGGGAGCTGTCCCACACATACATCAAAAAATATTTTATGAATGTATATTGAATTATTGTTACTTTACAAAGATTGTGGCCAATATAATTCCAAAATATTACTGGTAAATGACCTAGTTCTGAAGTATTCTTTTCAACTTCCCCCCTTCTGCTTCATATTGGTCCCAAGTTATCAAACCAATCCCATCTGAAAGCTAAACATTTGCACTTTTTTAACACTGTATAAATACATATGTAACTAAAATAATTCTTATTTTCGTGGTAACATATTATGTAATGACAAACAAATTATTATAGAAAGTGAAATGATATAATAATTTTATTACTGCTTACTTCCAACAAAAATATTTGTTTCACTTTTATTATTCATTTCAACACCACCATATGTGTATGGACAGGTGGATGGGTCAACACTATGGTATGTGTCTGAGCGGGTTGTTTTTGAGGTCATTAGAAGGAGACTAGGAAAGGGGCTGCTAGAGGGCATTGAGGCGGGTAGATACAGTGGAATTGTTTAAGTATGTGAAGAGGATACGGTAAGAAAGAGTGCCGAGCAACATTCTTGCAAGGAGTTTGGAAAGAAGAAGGAATTAAGAAAATTATGGAAAGAAATCACGAAAACTTCTTCATGAAAGAAAACGGTGCAAGAAGAAGAGGATATAGAGGAAGGCACTATGACAAGCAAATGTGATACGGAAGATGATGAAGAAAACTATGTTGATGTCATAGAAAAACTATATAGAACTGGGCTATTTAGGGCTTTAGAGTTATCTTTCTTTATATAATCATATACATACATTTAATTTATTTCCTTAGTTTGAATATTCAGAGAATTCAAGAAGAGAATACAATCTGCAGAATACAAGCAAATTACACAGAATCCAACATTTTTAGATTCTACTTCAAATTTTGAAAAATCTTTTAGTGCTTCTAATGTGAAATTATTAAGGCTTCTACAAGCCTTAAATTTTGATCTTTTATAACATAACTAAAATCAAAATAGATTTTCACTAGTCAAAAGAGATGTGTGACAAATCTTGTATTCAATTTAAACAGTTGTGAAAATTAATGTAATTGGTTCTTGTGAAAAGCTCAACTTGGCACTAATCTTTTACGAGATTTTAACCATACTTTAATTATATTAGAATTTAACTGAACAAATGACAATTGGTGGTGCAAAAGTGTTTTTACTAAATTGATGTTATGCACTGCATTTATTTACAAAATATTTTATTCGCCCAGTATATGCCAAATTGTAAAGAACAGTAAGACAGTAAATTTTAAAATAAAAGGTACATACATAAGCTGACAGGCATTGACGATCTGTGTCTTATGAATAAATAAAAATAAATACTCAAATAAGTGGAATAGGACTGACACAATCTACATAATTAAACCAAACATATAATTATTGTGTATTGATAGTAAGCCTACAACTCCATGTTAATTATGATAATTATTGCTGTTCACCATTAACATAGGTGATAAGTTGAAACTTTGTGATTCTTTCTATAAAGTAGAACAATTTGTATTTTATATAACATTTAAAATTTATGACAAAAATAAATATGTATTATTATCATATGATCTCAAGGATTTGGCAACTAATTTTATATTATTACTAGGGGACACCCCTGCACGCTTTGCGTGTCAACCTCGACTCACACTGTGCTCGATACACCTCAGCCTTGGGCTTCGGTATGTGACTTTTAACTAAAAATAATATTAGATTAACTGTATAAAGTAAAATCACAATATTAAATGTATTTACAGTATTTCACTTATATTACTTGCGTTGCTATCTATTTATTGGTACAAATACCCAATGGTATTACTTACCCTATTTCAAACGTGTTCATTTAATTTGTTTTTGTTTAACAGCTTAAGATTAAACTTTTAGTGCATCAAAAGTGTAATGTCAAACATACAAAATAAACATGTTTATTTATTTACAAAACAGTTGTTATTAATTTACTAAAATCAATCCAATGTTATTCTTATGGAAAAAAGTAAATTTTGAGAGGCTGTTTGTACCACTTAGGAATGGAATTTCGAAAAATCCTCTCTTAGTGCGCCTCTAGGTCAAAAGATAAGTATATGTACTAAATTTCATGTATCTATCTTTTATGGTTTTTGCAAGGCGATGTTGAATCAGCCAGTGAGTGAGTCAGGACTTGTCTTTTTATATATTTAGACTACCTCACTTTTAACACATAAATGACTAATTTTGTTACCTTTATAAATATGCATATTACCATATCAACCATACCAATACTATAGAGCCTGATTACCTTACTAATAAATGTTGGATGGTAGTCAAGGTTCAGATGTTGTGTGGGGGAGAGAACTAAGAGTCAGGCTTGTCAATTAGCTGAAAATCAGACCAACACTATATAGTTCGGATTACATGTAAAGCTGTAGGTTGCTTAGTTGTCCTGGCTATTGGGCTATTAATAAATAGCTCTTTCTGAGGAACAGCTAACTTTATTTAGTAAAAAGGACTACACTTGTTCATCTACACTCATCACACTCATTCGCCCCTCATATAGCCCTCGTCTTGATGATCAGCGTCTTAATAATGAATAATAAAGAAGATATACAGTACTTGTATTATTTATACCTCAGCTTAAGAATTCAGCACCTAATTTTCTCACATATCAAATACATATTTGAATAATACATACATAAACAAATTTGACAAAAAAATTGAAAAACATACTACTAAGAGAAAAACAATAGTAAACCAACTATGAATGTTATTTTTTATGACAAATAACAATTCAAAAAGGAGATATATACATTCAGATAACATTAAAATAACAAAACACTTCTGAAAGAAAAATACAACATGTGAACAAGACAAAGAGAAATACACAAAAAAACTTTAAGTGATTAAAATAAAAACTTTTAAGTAACAGCAATAAATAATCATGAAATAGTTATCAGGCAATAAGAGACCTTTGGGAGGAAGCGAAACAAAAACTAAATACTGATATGACCATGCAACTAAAGTTACATACAAACAAGTTGCAGGATGCATATAAATTTTAATAAACAATATATAACAATAATAAACAAATACAACAAGTTAACACTAACCTGCAAGTACATTACAAAAAAAGTGAAGAAAGTGCAAACAGACACAAAGTGAAAGAATAGATAATTTAGGTTGACTGAATTAAAAAAGATCTTAGGCAGGAAATATTAACTCACTGGTTCATCATAAGAAAAACACGTTTCGTCTGAAAACAGCTTGGTTAACTAAGGAGCTGCATTCCAAGGTACATTAAAATTGGTATAGGGCTCTGGTACATTTTGGAGGAAGAGTAAGGTAGCTTGGTAAAAAGGTGTAGCCATAATTCCTGAGGAACTTTAAAGATCAACACTTCGAGAATTTTGGGGTAGTCCACCTGTTAGTTGACGTTTGTAGGGGAAAATAAGATCTAATGCCTGGATTGTAGCTGAGCTTTAACTTGCTTAGTGTTCACATTTTTGTACACATGAGCCATCTCTAAGACATACCAGTTCGAACAAAACGCTCTTGGACCATTCCCAAAGAACTTAAATAGGCAATATGGAATGTAGAACACACAGTGAAGTAGTGTTTGAGATTTGGTCTAACCAAGGAGATATGCAAGATCTTCACAGTATTGGTAGAGAAAGCTCAATTCTTTGGTATTCCTGCAACTAGACCCAGAATGGAATTGGCCTTCTTGCATATTCTTTTTATGTGTTCACCTGGATCCAAGGAGAGTGCTATAAAAACTTCCAGATCCTTGCCCACCTAACTCTTTTTAGTTGGTGTCCTGAATTAAGTAGTTGTAAGAAAGTAGATTTTTGAGACCTTTCAAAGGACATCACCAAACACTTTGCATACTGCAAAGTTTAATAAAATTGTTATTACAATCACACTATTAAGAAGAGCTTCTTAGAGTTCATATTGTCGTTGAAGAGAAGATATGTTCTTGTTAATCTTAATTTAATTTGCAAATAAGAGATAATTATAGTTCAATGAATTGCAAAGATCATTTATAAAACACTTTCTGAGCAAGAGTGGTCTCAAATGTGATTCGTGTGGCACACCAGAAGTCATCAGAGCTGGCTTGGAGACATTGGATAAAAACTTTACTCTGAATGTGAGTTTCAAAAGATTACAGTCGAAGCAGTTGAGAGGGCCAGTGATACCAAAGGCATGCAAAGTTGTGATGGTAAGGACATGACTCACAACAACAAAAATCTTTGTAAAATCCAAGTATATACTATCAATCCGTTCACCAAGAGAAAAGGTAGAGAGTACATTGCTGGAGGAGACCATCAGATAAGTGGATTTTTCAGCGCACAAAAACCATGTTGTTGCTGGATAATTGAACTATTGTAAGTATACTCCATGATATCAAAGACCAAACTCAAATATCTTATCAAATATCTTAGCTAATGCAGACTATCACTATGGCCTATAGTTTTCAACATCTTCTTCATCACTATCCTTGTGAATAGGGACTAAACATCCTGGATTTAGTTAAGGGGAAAGATACCTCTCACAAGCAAGGAACAGAAAAAAATTGAGAGAGGTCAAGCTATTGGAACAAAATTTAAGTGAAGCAGTATTTGGGGGTTATGCCATCAGGAAGTATCTTTATTTACATTTTTGAGCTTTTTCTCCACATCATTAAAAGAACTAAATATTATAAAATAATTATAAATTTGGCCTAAATATCAAGTGAAACTATTCCTGTAGACATGTGCAACAATTTGAATAAAGAAGTTTGATTCCATATGTGACAGAATGAGAAGTTTGAACCTGTCTGAAGAAAGCACGAGGCAGGAAAGACTGTACTAGGAGACCTGTATATAGTCAAGAAATAGTCAGAAAACAACTCACACATCTGAGAGGTGTTGTCAGCATTATATTAATTTTTGCTATCCGTGCCTTTGGTATTGTTTAATGATTTCACATGACCCCAGACAGATTTTAGACTGTACTTTAAGTTGTTAATGCTCTTTAAGTATGCATTATGACAAGCTCTGGTCAGTGTCTTGCATGTGTTCCTCACTGTTTCAAACTCATAAAGCTCAATGTCAACTGTCTCCTTGAATCTCTTTTGTGGAGGTTTTTTCTTGTAGGCCAAAGAATTGAGTATAGGTGGGAATTACACAGGGAAATTGTATCTTTTAAATTTTTTCTCAGAGACGAGTTTTGTCAAATGCAATTAGTAAGACTTTGGAAACAATTATTTTTAAAGTGGCTTTCAATGTCTAACAAATCAGCATTAGGATAGTTTAGAGATTGGTCCAGTACTTGACATTTTGCAACTGACATTTCTTGAGATTGTAAACTGATTTGTTCATGCAAGTAGGTGTATTGAGCAAAATGAAGATGTCAATGACAGGTTGAAAGTCTTCTTTATGGAATAAGATGCCAAACGCTAAAGAGGTTTTAGTTAAGGTTTGGTGGCGCAGTGCTGTAACCCAGCTACTTGGGGACAAAGTGTTTGGGAGATTGTAGGCGACAGGCTGGATGCTCGGTCCTCTTAATACCAACATGGCGTCCGCTCAGTGGTTGCTATCAGCGTGGACACTACTAGAGAAGTATGGGATGTCCATGTTGGTTGGTAGTCATTGTGCGGATGTTGTGTGGGGGAGATAACTGAGTATCAGGCTTGTCAATTAGCTGAAAATCAGACCAGCACTACGTGGTTCGGATTCCACGTAAAGCTGTAGGTCCCTTAGTTGCCCTGGCTGTTGGGCTATTAATAAATTGCCCTTTCTGAGGAGCAGTTGAACTCAGATAGTAACCAGACTACATACATCCACACTCATCCTACACTCATATAATCATTCATATTCGCCTTAAAATACCAACAACGTTGTGTCGGCGTCTCATATGTAAGAATTGGTAAGAATAAGAGGCCTTAACATTTTTCATTTGTAAATATAACAGGGAACTGAGAACTGATAGCAGGGTCAGGTGAACTGATTGCAAGTTGAGAACTTAATTTTTATATAATAACTAAACGAAATTGGCTGAGTTGATCAAGTGTTGAGAGGCTAATTTATATAACTAATAGAGGCTAATTTACGCTCAGGGTATTGTTTCTTTATTAACTTTCTATGAGCTTCACATCTGTGTCTGAATTCCATTTAACAAACAAATCACCCATCACCAGTTTAGTTAGTTATTTGAACCTTGGACAATGCAGTCTCTAGCCTTAGCCACAGAGCTGTCATACAATAAATAAATTAGACAGGTATTATTTAAAGGAATGTCTTAGGTTAGGTTATAGGGTACTAGGCCAGGAATTAGTATATTAGGAGAGATAGGACATTAGTAAACTTCAACTAACACCACATTAGTAGTAAACACATACAATAAAATCACACGTTGCACAAATTTTCTGTGCCGCTGGCACTTTCTTCAGGTGAGTAGAGAAAGATCTGTGATTTTATTGTATTTGTTCACTACTACTGTGGTGTTAGTGGACTTATAAGATCAGTTTGCTGATGTCCTATCTCTCCTAATATACTAAAGGATTATCTGAAATATTTGGTAGTAGCTGCTTTCCACTAACAGTTTTTTAAAATTTTGTTCCACAGTAATTAAATCTGAGCTGTGGATGGAAAACTCTCCCTGTTATTAATACAGTAGCCCAAATGATTTTATATTTGATCAAACTGCAAAATATATCTTTAACTTTGGACCCACCTGCCTTTATTTTTAAAAATATGTCTAAAGTATTTCTTAATGAACATTGGAAATTCAGGTAAAACTGCCCATTTTAACCCATTGGTGATAACTAAATTAATAATAAAGACAACGACCAGAAGTTTTGCAAATGTCTATAATCACCCTCCTTTTCATTACGCATATTGTGGTGATGAGCCAATGCCAACCAATACACATCCCACCCACCCAACCATACACGTGCAGTGTTGTTGACCAACTTGTATGAGTACAACTCATACACATGCAGTGATCGTTCTGTGTTTATCGTCGTTTAAATATGGACCAAACAACCAGTTAAATTGTACAGAGACAATATTTTCATTTGAAGCACTATCTGTTATGAGAAGAACTAGAGCCATATGCTATAAAATCGTAGTACAACATTTTCCCACTAAGAGTTCTACCTGTTTTGAACCAGTTTTGGCACATGCTGCGTCGCGCCTTGTTGGTCTAATGGATAAAATCGCCGTCTCCTATGGCCAGGGAGATGGTATGGCCTGAGTTTCAATCCCAATCGGGGTGCAAAAAGGTGACTGGTGCAAGTGCATTAGAATTCCGCGGTTCCAAGCCTTCATGGCCCAACGAGCCTCAGGCTCGTCCTTAGAGAACGGTTTGATGCATGAAAGAATAGCAGTAGGATGCTTTTAATGTAATGTTGACTGTATCATCAATAGCACCATTCACCGCAACAGTTTGTCTCCTTATTTGCTTGTTATTGAAGTACTTACCTTTACGATTAATTGTTTTTAATTAATTAAGTTACCAATAGATCAACCCAAGATTCAAGGCATATGCATGATTTGTTTGAATGTTAATTTTTTTTTTTTTTATAACCAGCGCCATGAATGATCTCCTCTAGTCTGTTCATTGCAGCTATTCCTGAGAGTTCCTGTACTGAGCAGCCGAGAACTTTGTCTGGAATCTCATCAACTAACTCAATAAAATCTTGCTCCGTCAGGTTTAGTCAGTTATCTTCCAACAATACTTCTTGAAGGAGGATAGAATCTGGCTTGATCCGGTCCTCGACAAATCCAGGGGTCGTGCTGGAGTTACTCACATCGCTGAAAGACTTTCCTTCATTCGATCTCTTTGCTATCAATTTGTCGATAGGAACAACAATTGGTGTTCTCTTGACAATCATGCTAGTCATGTTCTTTGGGCAGGGACGTGGCGAATTACAAAGCTCACTCTTCTTAAGTGCTTCACCACAGCACTCGGAGGGTTTTAATGATCAATTAAAAGAATGATATACCATAATATGTACAAGGATGCATAAAAAAAGTATGGTGATTTTTTAATTTCATTTATTGTATCATATTAAGTAAAAAACATTTATAATAAAAATGATTTCACATTAGAAATACAGACAACAAATACAATTCACTGAAAAGTTTAGAAGATTGTGTAAAAAGTCTAAACACCTATAAACTCTAAAAGATTGACACCTATTTTTATATACAAAATATTCTTTAGTGTCTTTTAATCTAACTTACAACAAGTTCTTGTAAATGTAAAACAAAATTTAGATAATTCTACAATAATTGCTTATCTTAACAACAACAACAAAACAATAAATAATTGTAACAAGATGATAAAAACAACATTGTTCGTAAAACGAACTTGGTATAGAATATTAAAGATTTGTGAAAAATATGGCACATGCACACAAGGTAACTATCAGTGCATGTTTAACCTTCTAAGTACCGACCATAAAAACATCTATATATTCAGATATATTTAAGATACTGTTAACAATAATTCATATATTTCTATATACATTTATAGATTCACACTTTTTCAACATAATTATATTCAATTAAGTATAAATAATCAAAGATTCATCAGCTTAAAATCAAAATAGGCTCCTCTCTATTTTGTGCGTTAGTTTCTGACCAGATATATCTATATCATTAGTAATTATAAGCGTTTTAAGTATCCTATAGGAGGTGTTCAGACATTTTGCTGAGCATCATCCGTTGAACTTTTTACAAGCTTTGGCACAATCAACCCTAATTTTACACATGTTAACACAGTTAAATGACTCTATTTATTTGCAATTTACATATCAAGTTATATTTTCACAAAATAAAAAAAATTAACTAACAATTTGAAATGTATATAGTCCTTTTTACAGAGAAAAAATTAAAATAAAATTGAATAAAAATATTGAGATCTATAATTTTTGGGTCATCCCAACTGTTTATTCAGTTAATAACAATTGATGAAAAAAAAAAAATAAAATCTTTATATTTAAACATGTTAATGAACCAGTGACAAAAATATATACTACAGTAAATATGTTCTTTTTATATTTAAAATAACAAATTACAGTTATTTACACACCTAGTATCTGAAAGGAGAGCAGGTAAGAGAATTCTATCTGTTTAACTAATACAGTACAAATTCGGTTATCCAGCCTAGTGTGGCAGCAGGTCGAGACGGATACGTTTAAAGCCGGACAAAACATAAATCACAAAGAACTTGGTTTTCAATAAAAACAGTTACAATAGCTCATATTGGATGGCAACTGAGAGAGGGGTGCCTACAATTGCACATAACGTAAATCAGTTAACATGGACAATTTTGATAAAATGAATGCAGCCGACTATATATATTGTCGAAATCTTGTGTCTCACAAGACATGTGTTTTAAAAATCAACAGTGTTTTACTCATTTAAAACCATATGTTAAGTTACTGTATAGTGTTAAGATAAAAATGTGCTATACAATATAAGTTTAGTGATTTTAAAAGAATATACAGTACCTACATCATTTAAATGAACGAGAATGTGTTCTCTCTCCACGTTCTAAGAGATTTTTTTCACAAGAGTGACAATGCCGAGGGTGTGTACGCAATGAGCTTTTTCACTTATCCATATGAGAAATGGACTCTTCTCACCGCTCTGTTATAAAAGTAAACAAATTCCCAGCTTCGATTTTCATGTTACAACCTATAATGCACGACACGTTAAAAGAACTGCTCTTGCAATATTCAGGTTGCAAAACTCAAACACTTGAGATTTACATTGTAGGGCTTAGCAGCCCTTCCAAGTAATTAAATTGTATGTAATACAACAATTATTTTTGTCTGTTTGTCAAGCTGGATGACATTAACAGCTGGATAATAGAGGTTGTACTATAATTTGAAGAAAAATTCAAATATGGTTAGTTATATTCTGCAACTGCTGTAATACATTAGTTAGGCAACGGAAGCTTGACAAATCTTTAAACGATTTAGGTTGACAGTGAAAAGGGAAACGCTAAAGAAATCTTAAGCAGCAACACTTGCAATATAAATTAATCAATAGAATTATACCATTTAAATAAACAGTACATTCAAAATGTTTTGAAACTTATGACCCCAAAATAGCAAAACACATCACAGACAAGTAAAATGGAGACTAATTTTAAGTTTAAATCGAAATAATATTTTTTAACAATTTTTAGTTTGAAAAATACACAGAACAGTATTATAAACTACAGTAAACATGGAATAAGTTAATTTAAGGTTACTTGAAATAACAATGAAAATAAAATGAAAAGTTAAACCATTTTCAAATTCATATCAAAATAAAAATAACTGAATATGGTAATTTACTTATTAAGTGTTTAAAACTCCTTCTCAACCCACATATTTTAAACTGTAAAAAAAAAAAAAAAAAAACTATTTAGATTTTAGCATTTCTTACATAACATTAGGAAATTGTGGTTACAGTAAACATTAGGAAATTGTGGTTACAGTAACAGTATTATAAGTATGAAATACCATACTAAATGTTGGTATTACTAAACAAATTAAAATTTAAACAAATTTACAAGTAAATAAATTAATATGTTTTCACCTTGATTGACATTAACTGAATGAACTTTAAGACAAACAATACACAAAACCATTAAAACGTTCAACTTCATCCATTAAGTAGTAGAAAATAAGGAATACAAACTCCAACAACTTACTCCTAAACAGTTGGACAGCATTAATAATAAATTGTTAATACAGCAGAGTCTCATATCCAAACAGATTGCCTTAATAAATAAAATGAAAGTGTTGGAAAATATTTGAACACATCAACATATATAGAGAAAATTTAGTCTACATATAGTATAAACAGTCAACCAATTTTCTTTAAAAAAATCACTTGTTAACTTCAATAAAAATAGTCAATAAATCAATATTACTACAAAATGTTGACTAACTTGTCTACTATGATGGTTGGTCACGACAAACATAAAGGATAAAAATGCTTATCAACATTAAATAAACAAAACACAGAAATGAATATCATCAAAGTACGCTTGCTTCTATCTTTGTCAATAAACTTGACATCCAATGTGATTGAGAGATTAAGCCATCCAATGTGGAGCTAGATAGTAAGCGGCCTGAGTAGGTATTTAGTATTTTATCGCATATAGGGGTTCCAGCGGCAGATGAGAATCTTTCCACTACTGAGCTGTTTGCTTCACGGGCGTAACTAACTTCCGCATTCAAGTGTTAAATTTCCGCAACAGTGTTTAGTTTAAAAAAAAAAAAAACTGAAATGAACTGCACGTGTTGGTTTCTTTACTATTTAATTTTTACATTATTATTATTATTATTTCTGTCATTGCTATTAATAATTGTTATTTGAATACTAAATAATGATTTAATGTAATCGTTCTAAACTTGATTCGTTGGTGTTAATCAAACCAACCAATGGTTACTGCTGCTAATGACATAAAATGGTTGGGGCTTGCTATTGCACTGTCAGCATACAACTTGGTTGCCATGACAATTTTTAAATGGAATTACACTGTAGAGGAATAGTTTTCTGTCTCACTTGCAGCACTCTTTGCATTTCACCTGCACCAGTGTGTTAAAAAAGTTGTTTTTTAAGTGGCCTATGTATAGTAACATATTACATCTATCTAAATCAGCATGGCGTGCTATTTGGGCTTTTATATCTGTGGTGGTTAGCCAAATTTCATTTGGTTTAAAACAGAATAAAGGCTAAGTTTATGCTAGAAATAAGACTCTACTGTAATTCAGTTAAAGAAATAAAACATATCCTTGAGCATAATACATAAAAGTACAAACATACTTATTTTTTTCAAAATTGATCCAGAAAATAGAGAAATAAGAAATTTCAGTTGTTAAAATATCTTATTTAACAGTAAAATAAGTTTTACATCGTGAAATTTGACAAGTTAACTAAAATGTTTTTTTACACTGGTCTACAACTTTGAAATGCCTTGCTCATACTAATTAGATAAGACAGATAAATCTTTTGGCAATGTTTATGCTTAAAAGTGTCCGCTGTTTCTATGCAATAAACTAAGATAAAAGCAAAAGCGCATCCTTATTTTACACTACGTAAACACTTGTCAACAAAACTGAATCAAAATGTTTACAAATTTCTTTTCCGATCCTCTGATTTTTATATTTTTGAAGACAGCTCTACGATTCCTCTTTCAGGATAAATGTTTAAAATTTTGTTGGAGAAATACATTTTACTTTAATTAAATACACTTGACTTGTAATCATTTATAAATTGACTATTATAAAAGAAATTATACATTTTTAAAGATATTTAGTTTGAGCAAGGACATAACAAATTGCAATCTCAAATGCTCAATTCTTTTTAAATTATACAAAATTATACCACACAAAAAAAAAAAAAAAAAAAAAAAAAAAAACAAACAAACAAACAAGTTTTGTAAAAACACATTTTTTATTTATCAAACCTGAATCTCAGATTGACATAAACTTGATTGTATTCAACAATACAATAGATCCTTTATCAATATACAAATTGTGCAAATTGCATTTAAAAGTGATGTTAAATGGAATGTAACAATGTAAGGCAAGAACAAAAAGGAAACAAGAAAAACAATATTTACACATAATATATACACTTTGCAAAATTTATTTACATATTATACACAATTGTTACATTTAAGTGATAAATGTTAAGCTAATATATTGCACAGTAATGGTAAACATACTTATGCCTAGGCAAATCTTCACTACATTGGTATAAAATTGACTTTGTAGACAGGTGTATAGTCCCTGTCTGAGAGTTGTGATGTTTTCTAATATCAATTGACAAACCATAACCATAATGAATGGATTGAAAATGTATACTTTGATTGATGTAAATAACCCGAATGCAGAAGTACCCTGCTTTGACTACGAGAATATATCCTGATATAATCAGCTATAAGCAGTCTGGCGCAATTTTGTAGCTGCTACCTCAATATATATATTTTTTATAATTGAAAGAATCTAATATTAAAATATAAAAGGTTTTAAGCCATTATTGCAGAAGGAAATCTGTAACACTACCAAGATAAATTTTTAAAATTATAAATTATTTTATAAAAAATATTCATTTCCATATTTAATAAAATTCTATATGAATTGTATAAATTTATTTAACACAAATATTTATTTTTGTAAGTCTTTGTAACAATTAAAGAATAGAAATTATTACATCGTTTTTAATGATGTATTATTTTGCTATGCCTCTTTTAAATGGTTTTTAATTCAATAAATTAAAGATTATTATAATCTTATGATGCACAC
Organism: Stictocephala bisonia; assembly: GCA_035578905.1. NCBI lineage: Eukaryota > Metazoa > Arthropoda > Insecta > Hemiptera > Membracidae > Stictocephala > Stictocephala bisonia. Next base: position 337,582 of record JAQJVL010000629.1, read on the forward strand.
TAACTGTTTGGCTTGATATTGTCTTCTGATCTTATCAAAGCCCTAAGGTATACATGTCCATACAGTATAAAGAATGTTGATTGGTAAAAGCAATTCTTTCCTTTTAGAACTTTGCTATTTTTAGAAACCGAACACAAATATAATTATTTATAGACGTTATACTTGTATAATACAACCACAAAGTGAGCTGCCTTGAGGTGTCCTTTGTTAAAAGTATTTTATAATGATTCAATCAAGATATGCAGCTAAAAAATAAAGAAACAGATTGTAAAATAAAATATCTAGTACAAAATATGAATAACTTGTACATCTACATATTTTATAACAATGAATTGAAAGGCTGAATATTAATTATATAGTTTTCATACTGAAAAATATTTAAAAAACCAAATTTCTCATTTATTTTTTAAACATATTGAGTAAAAAATGGTTTGTCTCAATAATTTTGCTGCAGCCAATCTGATATCTGAAATTTGCTGACGTGCTATCTCAGAAGCTAAGACTTAGGACTGTGGAGGGCACTATCCAAGGTTCGAATTACCAACTGAGCTAATAGTTGGTAGTCGTTGAATACAGTTTACGCATACGCCTGCAAGTCCGTATAAGTTGGCGAGTGAAGTTACATACAAAAAAAATCATGAAGGATACACTAAAATTGTTAATTAGAGCTTTAAACATGCCTAAATAAAAATAAAAAATATAATTAAGGCTAGGAAAAAAGGAAATACAGCTAAAAACAAAGGAAATATAATAACTGGAAATATCAACTCATAAATAGAACACTAACTTAATTTGATTAGATAATTTTTGAAATAAAAATATACTATTGATGCAACTATCCAGAATATGATGTTCCACAATTCCTTCTTTTACCATGTATAACAATATAATTTTCAATTATAAATAATGTATAAAACTACTTATATGACAGTAGGGTGTTCTGTGATTGTTTTATAATTTAAGGTTAATTTTATTTGTTCAAATATAAATTTAGTTCTAATAATTGAAAGTACATGTATCCATTGATTCAGAACATGTCACGTTATGTAAAGAGCGATACTTACCCTTACTGACAAAGTCGGCATTCGATACATAAAGGTAACTCCAATGTTATATGCCAAATATGTGATGTGTTCAGTTTCTTTAAGTATACACAACTGCTTCCATAGTTTTTCATCCAATTTATATTATCACTCTAACTAAACAACTACAAACAAGTTTTAAAACAAAAATACCTTAAAAATTACAAACTTATTAAAATTATATTTTAAATAAGCTTTTGTACTATATGTTTACAGTTGTACATTTGCTTTATACAGTTTTTAGATACTTTATTTCTGTTATAAAGAGTAAACCCTGATACATTACAATTTCTATGATCCAGATCACAATACTTTTTTATATTTTTATGTATAATTTGTTTCTTTATCTCATATTGATTTAATTATATTAAATTAGTTTTAAAAAACTAAGTTTTCTTATCAGATTATTTTAATTAAAAATTTAAAAACATGGGGGGCATGGCCGGGATGTTGTCCAAGAGTGTCTTCCTTGAGAGTTGGCAAAAAATAAGATCATAATGGTTGGGATTTTCCTTGGTTACTCTGGCTACTGGGCAATCAATAAATGGTTATGTCTAGTTATGGTAATGGTAGTTTCTAGCCACATTAGTACCAAAGATTACGCTTGCTCACATACACTCACTTGCAACCCATATTCATCAACAATTTGATGAGTGGTGTCTTACAGAATGAAAATTTAGTGTTTTATAGTTATTAATTACATAAAATGTTCAAATATTCTATGCAAATATTCAAATGAACTATGAAATGCAAAAAATATTAATACAATCAAGCAGGACGAGTTATTTTTAAAAACCGTTTATGAATACATGAAAATGAATGAATAAGCATACATTATTAATATTTTAATATTTCTTGTGTTTTACTACAACATTGTAAGAAAATTGTTAAAATTGCAGATGTAATTCACGTTAATGCCTTGCAATTTAAAGACCTCTGGGACAAGGGCATCACCAACATCAGTTTTGAATTTATTATTTTCATCCTTATCTCTACTAATCATTTCCATTGAGCTTTTGTTAGACTTCTGTGTTACTATCTTATTCTACTGTTCACTCAGTTCAGGAATTGTTAGACTGTTTAGTAATCTTTCATTAGTTTTAGACTGCATTAGTTCATTTTACTTGTTATCCATAATTACTTTATATGACCCAAGCCCAATAGAATCATTTCTGCAGGTACTTAAGTGCACCCTCCTCCACGTTTATAAATAACTGGGTAGATTCCCTCAACAGACCCCTTGTTTTTAAGAATATAAAACAATATGCTTAAAAAATGACTGATCTTTTATTACTTATGATTTTTTTAACCTTTACATAATAAAATTCTATTTGTGTTTTACATAATACAGTTAATTCTGCACATTAAGCAAACTACTATTTGATTATTTTATCTTTTGTAATCTTTTTCCTTATTTTTATAATCTGAAATAATTTTAGAAAAATAGTTATCTTTAATAGGTATTGTTGATATTTAAACATTTATTATTGTAAAGCTGTAATTGTATAAAATTAGCTTTAATTTTAAAGCAAATATGTGCTATTGGAATTGTCCAGTTAAACTTCTTTTTAAATTAATTAGGAACAACAATTTTTTGCAGTAGACAAACCAACAGCACTACAACCAATTCTCAGAACTGAAAACCATTTAAAAAATCTACAAGTAAATTTAAAATATTTAAGACAATTCAATAGCATTTAACATTGAAATATAAAAAGTTCAATACCACATGACCATGCAGAAAAAAACTTATGAGGGGTTCTGACAAATTTGTAATGTTTTAATATGAAAACTGCTGAGAAACTCCCTTCAACATTTTCTATGTTGAAAACATTAAATGTACCATATTAATTTTAAATAAATTGATTTCAGTTAGTACCACGAAAAATAAGAAAAAATCAACACAAGCTTAATTACTTCTGAACAAATTTCTGCATCACTTAATAAAATTCAAAAAATTAAGACACATCCCTTATTAACCCTAGACATGTGGAAAAAGTGCTCGAATAAACATTAGTTTGATGGAAAATTTCTTTAAACAGGTTTAAAAAGTAAATGTTTACTTACTCAGATCTGGATTAAAATACAAACAAAAACTTCTCAAAACAAATTTATACAGAATGATGTCATTAAAAGAAGAAGTCATGTACCAATCTTGACTTTTTTTTAAACAACTAGAATATTAACACTTATAATTAAAACATGTTGAGATTCGGAGATGGAGAGAGAGCACATACCAAAATATCTGGAGCAATAAAGAAAAAGATTCCACCATAATACGACTCTTTACTGACACTACACTGACACAGTCCCCTCTCACCCATTCCCCAACACTTAGACACTCCTCATTTCCAACTCGCCCTCAGTCAGCTCACTAATAATTTTTATTTTTTTCCATGTTCTTCTTCAGTGTGTTTCAGGGGCCATGTTTCCTCAGGACCTTTCTTCCGGAGACCCGGGCTGCCTGCTTGCCTTGTAGTCATGATCGTTGCGATCCAACATCCTTTACCTATCTATCCTAGGCTGAAGAGGCCCTAGTGGCCTACAACAGCCAGCCGTAGCTCCCTGCTACACCTTCACGATCCTGGTCCTGGTCAAGATTAACTTACCATTTATAAAAGAACGGTTAAAAAAACGGAATTACTAATACCACAGTTTTACCTATAGCAGAATTCAACCTATATTGATGATAAATGACAGATTACATAGATAAATACAAATATATGATAATAGTGTGAAGGCATGTTTGTAGGTTTACTTTATTTTGATTTTATTTTTTTTTATATATTTCAATAGTATTTTTATTTTTGTGCTAAAGTTACTGTTTCAAGTTCTTTTGGTTGTGTTATTGATAAAAATATACCGTTTTCCTTAATTCAAGATCAACGACAAGGGCATGTGTAACTTGAACAACTGAACACACATTAAATTCAAGTTCAGCTTGCAAGTTTACACATACAGTTGGCTACAGATTCAGAGTAAAGCTTTATGTGCTAAAAAAAAAAAAATTAAATAAAATAGTTAATTGTTCGGTTGAAATAAGAATTTATCATAATACATTTTCAGTATTCTTAGAATGGTTTTAATGCTGACATTTTCTTAATGGAAGTGATATTTTTTGAAATTTAAGATAATATTGTTCTTTCTTATTTAGAAAATTATATTTGTAACATGAAATGTACTGCATGGAAAAATTTTGATATGGTAAACACTGCAAATATGGCAACGTACATCAAACACATTTGAATTGTACCACTTCATGCCTTACACACTATGATAAATATTCAATGGGTTAAAACAAAGAAATATCTTGTAAATGAAATTGAGCAAACAGCAAACATTGATTGATTTTTACCCATTTAGGTCTGTTAATTTAAAATACATTAGAAACGTTTTTAACAGTTGCAAATAAATGTAAAGACAGCTTCATTGCATGATAAAATCTAAAGAGTTAACAATCGGAACATTTTTCTTGATTTGATTATGGCACACTTCCAGAGAATAAAGCAAAAAAAGCTATTTCTCATTAATAAAATTGACAGAAAGTTTTTATAATATGGTACCCTATGCTTACTGTTTGGTGTCCTAATGATTAGCTTACAATATAATTCTCACTGGATTCGATCCAGTCGGAAATGTTCTTCTGCATTCGGATCTGTTATTATTTCTGATGGATCAGTTAACATCTGTAATCCATCAAAGTCTATAGGACCAAGTCCTTCGCGTAAACAGTCATCAGAAGGGAACAAGTCTGTATCAAAGCTTCCCGCCATTGCACAACCCAATTCTTTTGCCAACTCAGCTTCTGCTCGACAAGCTAAGTCCTCACCTGTGCTGGAAAAGTCTGGAAAAAAGAGAAAATCAAATAAACAATTTAATTTTTCAATATAAATCTCTAATAAATTTATTTAAAAAAAATTAATTATTAAAACAAAAGGCTGTCTTAATATCCATTAGTCATGGTTAGCAGCAGACGGATAACTTATTTTCAAGGAAATATATAACTTAAATTACAAAAAACCATTGAATTAATTTAATCCCGAAAAATTTTATACGCCAGTGAAACTTTGTTACTTAACAAAAAGGGTGATTTATGTAGCATAAAAAAAAAAAATGAAAGAAAAATTATTCGAATGGTTCTTGGGCCACGAAACAGTTGTAGACTTCAATATGATAGAAGAGTAGAAAATCATTCAAACGTTCAATACGAGAAAAAAAAAAATAATATTTTATGGGCACATCAGAGGATTAACTAAAAATAGACTAACTTGACAAATAGTCAAACACCTCACTGAAATCATACAGCCAACAAAATAAATAACTGAGATACAGAAATACCTGAAGACAGTAGAAGAGAGAGATTTGGCCGAGACATGAACAGAAAGAAAATCTATAATCGGGATTCACAACCAGATAAAACTGTATAAACATCAGCCAAAATAGAATAGAAAAAAAACTAAAGAGAGTTTGCTGAAAGAATATGATCGTACTAAAACAATCGTAAGAACTTATATAAAAACTGATTCAATTGCTTATCCTATTGTGCCGTTTGCACATTACGATCGTCTCCCTCGGGACAGTTCAGTCTTCCTCTCTGTGTTTCATTTAGTTTTAGTGTATTTGTTTTCGTTTTCTGTGATTTAGATTCAGTGTTCCCTGTTATCTGTGGTTAGCTCGCGATTTTAGCTTTGCTGCTAACACAACATATTTCGTTGCTAGAAACGTTTTGCTAAGTGTTAGAACAATTTTTCACTTTTGTAACTGTTTGGCTAAAAATATTGTTTATTGATTTTACTTGTTCTTTTGTGTGTGTTGTTTCAGTAATTAATAAAGCTGTTGCCTGTTTGTGAAAAGTGTATTTATTTTCAGCAAGTCTAGGGTAGGCCCAATCCTTTCCAGGTGGGGGATTCGGCCTATGACCTCGATTGTACCTCCTCCTCACACGCTCCCTAGACCTAACAAGGTTGTACCTGGCAGCCTTCCATGTCGCTAGGACATTAGAGGTACCAGGCACTGGCAGAAGATCATTAAGACTCCAGTTGGACAAAGGATTGTTCGGAGCGAATCCATGAAGAGGCTCAAAGGGCCCAGCACTGTGACTCTCCATGTTTAGCCGAGTTGAAAGACAGCTGGAGCACAGAAAGGCTTTCATCCCAGGTGTTCTGCTTGGTGGAATGGAAAGCAATGAGAGTGGATCTGAGATTGCGGTTGAACCGCTCTGCATGAGAAGGCTATGGATAATAAGAAGTAGTCACATGCTGAATGCCGTGCCCAAAACAGAACCGCCAGAACTCCTTGGAGGTGAACTGAGACCCATTGTCAGAGATAATAGTGGCGAGTACACCAAAGTGCTGAAAAAGCTGGAACTTGAGTGCACGGATGATGAGCTGAGCCATAGCACTACGTAATAAAAGCCAACAGAATTTTGAAAAGGCATCAACACAAACAAGTACGTGAGTGGTATCTGACTTGCTACGTGGGAAAGGACCCACGTAGTCGATGAAAAGCTTCTCAAAGGGAGGTTCCGCCACCTCAGAAGACAAGATCCCCAACTTTGTATTCTGACTGGGCTTGCTAATGGAGCAAAGGTGGCAAGGTCTGATCAAATCTGATGCAGATATTGATCAAATCTGCATGAAAATGGTAAAGTAAATTGTGTTTTTTAATAACAAATTATGACTTGAATGGCTACAAGGTTTACAAAAAAAAAAAAAAATGTTTTGGTCTGCAGACTCAAACTTAAAATCCATAATTCCAATTTAATAAGTTTATCATACTTTGTAAAATATAACCAAAAGTGATTCTTGCTTGAAATAAATTTCATATTCTTATCCACAAACAACATTTTAAATCAATAATTAAAAAGAATATATAAAACCCTAAAACAAAAAATTAAAAAAAGGAATAATAAATAATTTTGATTGAACTACATATAGTCTATCCCAGAGAGTAGATAACATTTTACCTCTCAACAGTTGGCAAACTTGGACTTGTGTTAAAAAAGTATACAGATAAATATGGAAACACTTTCACGTTAATAGTTTAAAGAACAATTTTAACAATTTCCAACACTAATTATTGACAGCTAAAATACTGTCAATATAAGAAAAACTGTACATAATATGCTAAAACTGGCAAGCATCTGTCTTTTCAGGCAAAACAACCAATGCACCATAAAATCCCACCGTGGGTGAACACTTTGCGTAGTCCTCAGAGGCTGAGACACGTAAAGTAAATAATTCATGTTTGCCTCGACTACTGTAGGTGAGTGAGTAGTATATATGAGTAGTATATTGTGGGGTGAACAGCGATGCCTTGCCTATAGACTTTGGGTAGTCCAAGGAAGTACACTTGGGCCTATTCTCTTTTTAATATACATAAATAATATTTCAAGATTAAAATTGTTCAGTAAATTATCCTTGTTTGCAGATGACACACTTATTTTTATCGAAAGTAGTAATTGGCAGGATGCAAGAATTAAAGCTCTCCATGATTTAATGTTTATAAAACAATGGCTTGATCAAAATACACTCTCCTTAAATATATCTAAAACAAAATTTATACCCATATCTCTTAGGGAGTGTTCTGATTATACTTAACGTGATCTAACAATTCATTCATGTGGTGATTATCTAAGTTTAACTTGTAACTGTGAGGCTATAGAGAGAGTGACAACTTACAAATATTTAGGTGTAATCATTGATCACCGTGTGAGATGGGCGGAGCACATACAATACATAAAAACTAAAATTCGAGAATATTTATTTGCTTTTAGACAATTGCGTGAAGTTTTAAATGACAATGAAATTAAAGTCGTATATTATGCTTACATACAATCGTTGTTGTCGTTTGGTATTGTTGCGTGGGGAGGAGGTAACAAAAGCATTCTAGAACCATTATATGTTGTACAGAAGTCTATTTTGAAAGTAGCATTCGGTAAGGCCAGACGTTACCCTACAGACACCTTATTCCAAGACGTATCAGTCCTTAATATTCGTCAACTCTTTATTAAACATTTAATGCTATTTATATTCAAACATTATAATTCTATATTCTCTCCAATTTTACACACTTATAGCACACGTTACTCTGCTAATGTAGGTTTTGTCACACCGACTATTATTAAATCATTTTCAACTACTACTCCGGTCTACATTGCACATGCATTGCTTTTAAATATTTGGCGGAATAACTCCAATTTTAATTTATTCTCTTGTACTTCAATATCTATATTCAAAAAACAGGTAACTGATTGGATCAATCTAATAGGTTTGGAGGGAGCAGAGAATGTCATTACTAGTGTCTACGGGCGGATTTGATGCACGCCACTCCTCCCCCCCCCCACACTGGGTGAACTGTGGCCGAGGCCGGTGCTATATGAGTGGGCCTTTGTATGGAGGGTCTTGTGTTGAGACTGGATTATGAGAAGCAATGACTGCAGTTCTGTAGGCATTGCGAGTATTCACAGGGCATCATCCTGCATGCACTTGTTTCTCTGGCCCTTCCTAAATTGGCATACAGTCAGTGATTACTCTTTGGATATGATTGCCTCACCTCCGAGTTGCAATGTAATTGAAGTGTTAATTATTAAATTAATTTGTGCTAACACTTTTTCCATATTTCAAAGTTCATATTATTATTATTTATAAATATTACATATTTTTTTCCTTCTTATAAAATATTGTTTACTTTTTATTCTTATTTATGTATATTTTAGTTAGTATAGGAGTACATTTAAAATATTTTCCCCTTATATAATAATCTGTGATAGAATAATTACATTTTAGTCCTTTTTGAATAAAATACTTGCAACTCAGCCTACGCACAGGCAGTATGCCCATGTAGGCTTTTCCCATGAAAAGGAATTACTGTATGGTTTTCTATTATTTTTGTTTTCATTTTAGACAGTTTGTTTAACGATTACTTTATTTTTTTTTCAATGTATTTTTGTATTATTTTGTATTATTATGTTGAACAATATCATTTAACTTACTGATGTATACATTTGAATGTTTGGGGAATAAATATACTTTCATTTCATTTCATGTTTTTTATTAGCTCATAGCTTAATACCTGGGCTAAAACAACACACTAGGGGCTATCAATCAAGGATTTATAGAGAGAAGACTGTGCAGGATCAAAAATATTTATTGTTATGAACAAAGAACATTTTTAAAAGTTTAATAAGGACTGATTCTGTTATCTATCAAAATAAATCATGTATGCTTATTAGAAAAATTAAAATAATTAAGTTGAATTTAAAAAAACAAGAAACTTATAAAAAAATAAAACTAAAAGAATTTAAAATACATATTAAGGTTTACATAATCTGTACATAAATTAGGCAATTTTTATATATATATATATATATATATAAATCACCTAATGTAATGTAATGTAATGTAATAATAATGTACCTAAATATTATTATATATATATATATATAATAATATTTAGGTACAGGTTATCATATCATTTTGAATTACAAAAAGGAACAAGCAGAAGGTGATAGTTAATTTAATATAGCACTTGAAGATGCAATTAAAATAAGTAGGATATTTAGTTTCAATTGAAATTTCAATGTAAAAGTTAGTTAAGATCTTGTTGTATGATGATGATATGCTTATAATAAAAATTATCATCAAGAATTTCAGAAAAATGATAAAATACTTCTTTATAATATAATATACTAATAATTGCATTAATTAAATATAAACTTATTTCATCATATGTAATAGAATATAAATTTAAAAAATTGATGATAATAAGATAGGTAGGCATGTTAAAAGAATGGATGTCATTGAATAAATGTCAAGTAATATATAGGCAAAATCATTTGAAATATAAACAATGTGAATCAAGAAATCAAAATTAGAATTAATACTGTAAATAGGAGTCTACTAATTAACAAAACATACATAGTGAGTGAAATGTTTCTAAAATTATATGTACTAAACATATAGTTTTAATTGGTGGCCGAGCGGTCTAAGAAGCTAAGTTAGAGGTAGCGCAAGTTCGAATCCTGTAAGTTTTTAACAGTTATATTCACCTTGTACTATATGTACTAAACATATAGTTTTAGTTGGTGGCCTAGCGGTCTAAGAAGCTAAGTTAGAGGTAGCGCAAGTTCGAATCCTGTAAGTTTTTAACAGTTATATTCACCTTGTGTTATAGTTGGTGGCCGAGCGGTCTAAGAAGCTAAGTTAGAGGTAGCACAAGTTCGAATCCTGTAAGTTTTTAACAGTTATATTCACCTTGTATTATATGTACTAAACATATAGTTTTACTTGGTGGCCGAGCGGTCTAAGAAGCTAAGTTAGAGGTAGTGCAAGTTCGAATCCTGTAAGTTTTTAACAGTTATATTCACCTTGTATTATATGTACTAAACATATAGTTTTAGTTGGTGGCCGAGCGGTCTAAGAAGGTAAGTTAGAGGTAGTGCAAGTTCGAATCCTGTAAGTTTTTAACAGTTATATTCAACTTGTACTATATGTACTAAATATATAGTTTTAGTTGGTGGCCGAGCGGTCTATGAAGCTAAGTTAGAGGTAGCACAAGTTCGAATCCTGTAAGTTTTTAATAGTTATATTCACCTTGTATTATATGAACTAAACATATAGTTTTAGTTGGTGGCCGAGCGGTCTAAGAAGCTAAGTTAGAGGTAGCGCAAGTTCGAATCCTGTAAGTTTTTAACAGTTATATTCACCTTGTATTATATGTACTAAACATATAGTTTTAGTTGGTGGCCGAGCGGTCTAAGAAGCTAAGTTAAAGGTAGCGCAAGTTCGAATCCTGTAAGTTTTTAACAGTTATATTCACCTTGTATTATATGTACTAAACATATAGTTTTAGTTGGTGGCCGAGCGGTCTAAGAAGCTAAGTTAGAGGTAGTGCAAGTTCGAATCCTGTAAGTTTTTAACAGTTATATTCACCTTGTATTATACTGGTTCTCCCCCTTCACCTGCTATATGAATAAGTCACCCCCACAGATCAATAGTCAATGGGGAACAGTACGAGTAAGGTACAAAAAAATAATAATGACTAATGATAAAAATACCTGGCCTTGTTGTCGCTGTACTAACAGAACCAGCAATATGTTTTACCAAGCCTCAGTATATACTTGATTAATTTAAAATAGTTTGTGATAAATTCACTAGCGTAACAAAAGAGTTCTAGGGAGTTCTGACATAATTTCACTAGCGTAACAAAAGAGTTCTAGGGAGTTCTGACATAATTTCACTAGCGTAACAAAAGAGTTCTAGGGAGTTCTGACATAATTTCACTAGCGTAACAAAAGAGTTCTAGGGAGTTCTGACATAATTTCACTAGCGTAACAAAAGAGTTCTAGGGAGTTCTGACATAATTTCACTAGCGTAACAAAAGAGTTCTAGGGAGTTCTGACATAATTTCACTAGCGTAACAAAAGAGTTCTAGGGAGTTCTGACATAATTTCATCTAAACAAATATCCAAGATAACTTTACTTCTTTGTGAAACATTTTCCAACACTCTTTTTTTATGAAGTAAAATTTGAAAGTAAATTGTAATCAGAAGAATATTGATAGTTTGAATACAAAAATAGTTTTGTAACATAGAAATTATGATATATTTATTCACTATGCTGTCTGTATGATTTGAAATCAGTTTTAACTACAACTTTAATTTACCAGTAGATGTTCATAAAAATATATGTTTATTATTGATTACGAGTATTTTTCTCATAAAACAAGTGTTTCATAGAAAGACAAACAGTTTTAAGATAATTTACATGGCATTTGTTAGTTATTAGTCATGCAGTTAAATTAGTCCTAATTTGTTAATAGTATGCGATTTAAGAGTGAATTTATTAATCTCAAAGTGAACATTCTAGTTTAATTTAAATTCATATATTGTTTAAATATATATCTTAAACTGTAGAAGACTGTTGTTATTAAATTCACGTTAAAAAATAGTTCCATCCGTTAAACTGACAATCCTGCAGACAAAAATTACCTGTGAGGACTATATCCGGAATACTGGAGGGCGTGTTGGGGGTGGTTTGTGCACTGTGCCGTGAAAACTGCAACTGTTGTGAAGGAGAAGTGCTAAAATATCCAGGGTCTGGCAATTCTTGAGGACACGTGTCATCCGTCTGTATCAGTAACATCATTTCAAAGGATGATTTTAAAACAGGACTTATCAATCAGGAGAAACAGTTATCTCCCAACACAAGTTCTAACAAAGTTTGTTACATGCATCAATGAAAATATTTGTCAAATTCATGAACACGCCAGAGATAGGTAATTTTAAAGAAGAAGACCACATTTAATTGCTTTGATAAATGTTTTCTATGTATTACTTCTTTTGCTCTATTTAGAAATAAAAAATATCGAAAACCGATTTTAATATTTAGACTGGAAGATTGCAAATAGTTTTAAATAGTTTCTCCATATACATATTATGTGGTGGTAAAGGTACAACATAAATATAAATACAAAATGTATTAATATTACGGTGATCATTTTGGTAAACAGTGTTTACCTTCTTCAGACCAGAGGGATTCACATAAGAACTTTTATTAGAAACAATGTTAACTTTTGTTTTTTAGAATTATTAAAAACAGCCTAATTTACTATAGCAATAGTTTTTATATTTAAAGCTCATTTAAGTATGGTTGAAAAAAACAATTATTATAACATTTAATATTCAACAGTCTTGTACTTAATTATCTGTTTTCAATTAATGAATTTCATTTTAACATTCGCAGTTTTACTGAGAATGACATCAAAAAGCATAAATTTAGCTACTACTTAGAGAACCTTTTAATTCCTTTAAGGACACAAGACGAAATCAGCAATGACATATCATAAAAAATATATAAAAGTTAAAACTAAACATTAAAATGTAAATGGTTTATTTAAGTTACAAAAATTATTACATCCATAGGCAATTTTTTCTAAAAGATAGTTTGCTCTAGACCTATGGAAGTGTACTTGATATTTTGACATGAGTCTTCTTACACTCACCCCTTTACAAAACTCTACATTACATTCATGTTCGAACATGCTACGGCACTTTCTCGCTAATCCAGGATTTAAGGAACAATAAGATAGATGCAATACCAAAACTGAGATAGATTATGCCATATACAAAAAGTTGTTCTGAAACAAGTCTAGGTTAAACAAATGTTCTGGTACACAGACTTTCAATTCAAATTAGTGAGTAAGTTAGTCAGATTGAAGTTTTGACAGAAAGTAATAGATAAAAATGTAACTTAATGAAAATAAAATTTCACTTGAAAACACGCTTGATAATTTTTAGAAATATCATAGCAAATTACTCTTTTTACTCATAATAGTAGCAGAAATATATAGTTTTCTCACAATATACAAATTTAATAAATAATTTTCAAAAAATAGGGTAATTTTCAGGATAATTTTGAAAGAAAGATTAGAAGCACTCTTACTGCATGGCTTGCTGGACCAGTGCAACTCTACGTTTACAGCTTTGCATCACGCTGTAAAATTCTGCTTGTTATGAAAATATGAAACACTGTATTAAAAAATGTTTGAAACAAAAGATTTAGCTAGTACTATTCATATAAATTTGCAGATGACAAAACTTTATTATTCCAAAAATAGACTTCCTCACTTTTAAGTCATCGTTTTAAGAAGTGTCAAGTATTTTTTTTTATTAAAGAAGTTTTGTTAATCAGATTCTAATTTGCCACGTAAAAAAACCACTGTAGACCCACATAAAAAAATGTTTAGTTGGCGCCAACTGCTGGTTAAGTAACAGACTACACCACCAAGTAGCAACATGCCCCCAGCTGATGACATTCACAGACTGGTTTCAAACTCATCCTTCTGAATAGCACACCTTTCTTACTTCCACCATGACTGGACTTTGTGCTTTAGTCTGTTTTAATAAAATTACGGTTTTGATTCCAAAATACACTGATGTTACCTCGACTGTCAAGATCACACAGACCATTCGGCTAACCCTTTCAAAACAAGATTTATTTCTGTCAGTGACCTGGCTACATAGATCATCTTCACACAGATAACCCTCATATTTTCTTTTAAATGTACAACAAATGTGAATTGGTGTATATGTCTGAATCCAAAAATGAGATTAATCACAAAATTTTGTTGATAGACATGAAACAGTTGTCTATAGGGTGACAAGTACAATCTTTCCTCATTAACTTATAATATTAGAAATTATATAATTATTGTATTTTTATTTGTTTAGTCAAGAAGGATCTGCAATTGCTCACCAACTTTTTTATAGAAATCATAAACAAAGTTAGGCTTATACTCAGTGAGTAGTCTAATACTAATAATTTGTAACTGAACATAATTTAAATAGAATGCAAAGAGAAAAAAAATAACAACTAAATGACATTCCACATACCTGAGAATACGGTGACGTGTTGTTAGTTGAGCCAATGTAGTCTAGTGAGCCCGGGCTATCCATCTGTACAGTGGGAAATATACAGTGGGTGAGAAGTTAGGTCAAACTTATTTAACATACATTTAATTTTAATTTAACAATGGATAATTTCCAAGGATTAAAATGACTTTCTTGCTACTTGCTAATGTAAATAATTTTTGAATACACTTGGCAATGTCTAAATTGTAACAAATTTAATCTAACATGCACACCCTCAGGAGATACGGCAAAATTATTTACATGTTTCATCTTGGATTGCTGCTAATGAATTTCTTCAGTTTTCAATCTTCAAGGTGAAACACACTAGCTAGGACTTAATAGGCAGTTAGTCTGTGTTCTAAATGTTTTATTTCCGCCAACAAACTTGTCCCGACCTGTCGTGGGTTGAGTGGGCTCATCCTATAAACCCGTGGTAAGAGAATATTAAATCTAAATTTAGCATCTGAATAGCGTATCTGCTGCAAATCTAGTGCTGCAAATCTAGGAGGTGGATGGGTCTTTTGCACCAGTCTCCCACTTCAGATGTGAAATGAAATCATATCGTCACATCTATTGGAAAATAAACATTTTCAGGCAGCTGAACAATATTTCTAAAAGGGATACATTATCAGTTCAACAGGTGTCTCCTGACACCATTCTTCTACTATCTAATATTCAATCAAACATGCAATTTATAGATCAGGAAGTATGTATGACATGATTTAAGGTTGATTTTAGTTTTAAACTATATATTTATTTTAACACTCTGGATACATATTTGATTGAATTTTGTAATGTTTTGTTTTAGTTTATAGAAATTAGGGCGAACCAACAGTTTTTTTTTTTTTTTATAGTTGATTTATAATTGTGCAGAAAAGTGGCACAATGCCATCCCAATAGTGGATAAAATAATTTTGAATTTGAATATTTAGATTGCAAAAAGGGACTAAAGTTACTTAAAAGTCAAAAACTACAACATTTGGGAAAACAATTAATTACTGTAAATATATTTTTCATTAAAAACACACATTAGTGTTATTTTGTGTGCTTGCACATGTACAAACATCCATTGTACATTATTAACTTACACAATCTGCTCAGAGAGCAATTTTTATTAAATTGTGATATTTTAGAATAAGCTTGGTAGGTAATATTACTGTTTTTAGTCTTTTATGATTTTATTAACAGAAAATGTTGTAGCTCTTAGCTTACAACATTTAGCCTACATCAGCAAAAACCTTTTGTTGAACTGACAACAGGACTCATCACACGGCCTTAGTTGCAAATAGTCTCTCCACCTTCGCCTTTCCCAACCATCCAATGAACGTAAATATGAATCTCTATGTTATCAGTGTAGCTAAGAAGTCGTGTTAAGTTACAAAATTTGGCGATGTAGAATAAATTGTACGGTAGTCCTTCTATAACATTCTCTGAAATGATGTCCACACACTTTTCCAACAACTTCTATCTCTCTAGCTTCTTGCATCTCCTAACTAACAGCTTGATTCTGACATGGACATTTAATAATTAAAAATCAGGCATTCTGTCATTTTTAAAGAGACATGAAACTAACTCTACAGTCATATTCTCTATCGATCTTGGATATGTTAGATTACACGTATTCTATTCTATTAATTTTCTATAATCTGAAGCATAAAGTTAATTAGCAGAACGTTACACCTACTGCCTTAATCTCCTGATTCCTACATTTAGGCACCCTCATTTAAGGCAATTCTCGGATTTGTTGTCTTTCATACAGCCGATATAACATCTCTCATAACAATGTCTGCTTTGATATTGTCTAGGAAATGCATTGTTGTTTCTGTGACTTTAAATATGTATTTGGGCCCATAGTTCACTGAATTATGTCTTTTTATACTAAACCAAAAAGGAACAAATGTTTTCATAATATTATCAACAAGTGTCTTTATTTAACTAGAAGGACTTGTTTCCAAAATATAAAGCCTCATACTCGATTGGTGCAGGTTAACAACAGCAATGGCTAATTTCTACAGATTTTTTATACGCAGATCTGACTTGTAGGGTATGGTCTGAATTGCTCTTTCCAAGTCCAAAAGGTATAACTAGTCTTTACTCAAATTTTCTTAAAGTTATGATGATCCTTTAGATTGCATTGGTAAGAAATCTACAACAGGAAGTTTCTCACATCCATACGGCTGTTTTTTGATTGTCTCAAACATGCAAGAGGTCTCGTTGTTCCACCATACAGGTATTCAAATGATTGTCTGAATAGTTTATTTAAATGTAGCAAATAAACAAATCACAGAACTGTAAGCTTAAATTGCACTTCAATTTTATATATGATGCCACTTTATGGCATTTGTACTTGAGCTGTCACATCCGATCTTAGTGGATGTGGGTTGGTGAAGGGAAAACAAATATGGACGCAGTTAACACTTTACTTCATTCTCAAGATCAGTTTTGAATTATTGCTACAAATTTAATGTTCTTGACTATATTAAGATCTGCATGTCAAACAGCAAGCGTCACATGACAAACTTACTCTAAAATATCAAAATTGAACAAAAATTGCTTTGTGATAAGAATTTGCAAACTACTAATGTTCTGTGAATCTTGATAGTTATTTGAACAAGCCCAAGGTTACAAAATAAAACTGTACAATTAAAACAAAACCCATTAAAGATAACAAAAATAAGTTCAATTTTTTTGTCTTCTGAATTTTGAACTTTCAGGATTTTTTGCCTTTTTTTGATAACTTCTTATGCTTCTTTCTTCAAAGGATTATATTTATCAGCCTGCGGAGTTGTGAATTAATAAATATGCACATTAGATTGCTCATAATAATATTCCATGAATTTGTTCATAGTTGTGTTAGTTTAAATAAACATTCTTATTAGTTATAAATTCCAATATAAGTAATGGGAAACCTTTTTTATTCAGTAATAAATCAACAAATGCTTTGAAACTTTCAAAATTCTCCATCCTTAGAAAGTTAAGTTTTCCGGTTTAAAATTTAAGTTGAGGTATTAGCCCCACAGATCATAATGAAATATTACTGAACATATCTTACTGTGCGACCAAAATTGAAAAGAAAGAAGGTGACAGAAATATAAGAAGTATATATATTTTAACTTGGCAGTTTTGAGTGCAGGAAACCCAGAAATGCAAATATTCGAAAAGTTTTACATTAGTCATACTGTTGGGACATATTCAAAATTTACATTTTTCTTCCACTAGAAAGTGGTTAATATCATGATATTAAATTTATGTATCTGACTTATTCATTATTTTAACTGTAATCAAAATGTTATTTTAAATGATTTTTAATTGCTTTTTTTTATTTATAAACTGAAAATGCAAGTACTGAATGTCTCAGCATGCA
This sequence comes from Stictocephala bisonia, assembly GCA_035578905.1. NCBI lineage: Eukaryota > Metazoa > Arthropoda > Insecta > Hemiptera > Membracidae > Stictocephala > Stictocephala bisonia. Next base: position 355,439 of record JAQJVL010000629.1, read on the forward strand.
AATATGCAACACGTAAACAGCTGTTTAATCTCATCAACACTATGGGGGATTGGGGGACAAATAAATATGAAATACTACTGAGTCCAAGATTCTTTATACAGCGTCAAAAGATGAAATCAGAATCTAGATATGAAAACATAAAATCTTATATATGAAATTACTTAAGGCAATTTGTGCTAGCCTATCTAGATAAGATATCATGCTAAGCTGAAAATTCAAAACAACAACACTTAAGGTGGTGCAATTGGTTTTCCGTGAGTTGATTATTTTTCAATTTTATAATAAAAATTAGTTAATGTACCTTCCCTTGAGGCCGGAAAATACATCATTTTTTTACCACTACATTAGAACTTGTGGCCTTATGAAGTGGTGAATTTAACTTATTTTAATCAAGCTTAAGACAAAACCGTTCAAAATAAAATTATAATTTTTTATAACTATGTATTTTACACATAACTAAAGAGATTAAGATGTTTTTCTTTTTAAACAAATTTTAAAATTCTTACGATTTTCAAGGTTAAAAAGAAGTATTTTTTTTCCACTACATTAGAACTTGTGGCCTTATGAAGTGGTGAATTTAGCTGATTTTAAATCAAGCTTAAGACAAAACCGTTCAAAATACATGTTTAATTTTTTATAAATATGTTTATTACACATAACTGGAGGGATTAACATGTTTTTTATTTTTTTAAATGTAAAAATATTTATAATTTTAAAGGTATAAAATACCTCTTTTTAACCTTTAAAATTATAAATATTTTTACATTAAAAAAAATTAAAAACATCTTAATCCCTTTAGTTATGTGTAAAAAATGTAGTTATGAAAAATTAAACTTGTATTTTGAACGGTTTTGTCTTAAGCTTGATTTAAAATCAGCTAAATTCACCACTTCATAAGGTCACAAGTTCTAATGTAGTGGTTAAAAACATTTTTGTTGTATTTTTCCTGTCTCAAGAGAAGGTACATTAACTAATTTTGATTATAAAGTTGGAAAATAATCCACTCACCGAAAACCGATTGCACCACCTTAACTATAAAAGAACGAAATAATTTATATGATTTTTGGATATAGGACACTGGGCAATGAATTGATACACAAGAGAGAATAGGTTACTTGTTTTCTCCCTGGATAACTTATTCAAGAAGATTAGTTCCACTGAACACAAACAGGACATCTATTCTTTAGGCTGTCTATCAACAAGACTGGAGATGTCACAATGGTGTAAAAAAAAAATTGTGAACATTGTGTCTATATTTAGCAGACTTCAGAAAAGAACACCAGCACCATTAAACTTGCATTTAATTTTTAGTATGATTAAAATTGAAGAACTTACAAATTTATTAGTTACTTGCTTAGTTTTTATGCATTTGAGTTGGTTTGATTATAGTCCAGTATTTTCTTAAAAGTTATATGTAGAAGAATGGGATTTGAATTACAATTAAGGTAATAATCAACACAGATATTATTTAAGAACATTATTGATTAATATCAAAATAAAAGAAAGATAACTGAAAAGGCCAACGATTAAAATAAAAACGTATAATTTGTTTGTTTATGGTTGGAAATGGACTAAATGTCAATTTAAACATGAGTGAAAAGTTAACATTAGTTTACACTAAAATTCATCGGTATGCCCATTGGACTACAATATGACTTAAGAAGTCCTTAGCTCTAACAAATAGTCCAAGACATATTTTCATAACACTTTAGTGCATAAGTGTTTCGTAAATAGATTGACATTATCAGAGGAGTTATCTCACTTCTGAGCCGGGACCATGTCAACCGTAGGCCTATGTATTTTATGTTTCTGTTTAATGTTATTTTAGTTTTGACAAGTGCTCTGATGATGTTAAAATATTGATGAAATATATAAGCTCAAGAGTATTATGAAAAAGTACATTTTGGACTATCTAAAGGTGGCAAGTCCCATTTAATGCAATACGTTTTCCACCTCACTTTCTTCAAATAAGCTACCTGACTATAACAGTCATTTTGAAAATATATACACTATCAAACAGTACTTGAAATGAATTTCTGTTCAAGTTAAAGCACTTCAGTTATTTATATTTTTCAATTAGCTCTTCAAACTGTTTCATATTGATCGATACTGCTGTAAGATAAACCACTGACACATTAAAGATAATAATACAGTTCAAAATCACCATAAATAAAAAAAAATTAGTTTCCTTTACACAATTTCAGAATATTAATACAATTTCGATAATTATATAAAAATAAAACTGAACTAAAATTTAGCACATAAAAAGCTAAACAAATTGTCTTAACTGTATCAATATTTTGAAATGGCGTACAGAAATATAATTATTTTATTATGATTCTTTTGAAATCCATTATTATTTTAAAGTGGCAGTATATAATCATTATATTATATCATTTTGAACAAAACTGATTGCACTTTGTTAAAATATATAAAATAAGAAAAATAAATATTAGAGGTATTTACCTTAATTAACTGTAAAACTATTTATTAAGTGGATTTTCTGCTATTGGAATCGAGAAGTGATAACTCTTTATTTAAAGTGGAAAAAAGTTATTATATACTTTCTAATGAAACAAGTTCTCTAGTAATACCATTTTCAATTTTTCATTATTATTGGCCTTCACATTTTTCAACATAAAAAACAAAATAAAGATTGGATTAAACCAATACTATCTAAATGATTCGATATACCATAGCACATTCATTGGTTGTACTATTCACATTGTTGCGATTGAATTACTATCCGGCGGTTTCGGCAGTGTCTGCAGATATTAGTCAATCCATTTATGACACTTAAATTTAAATGAAGTGGATGTTTTAAAATTACAGTGTTTGTTTCTGTTATCTATTTTACTACCCTGATGCTTAACCTCTTCAAGGCAATCAAGGGCACGTACTATACGGCCATCGTAAAAATGGTTCCAATTCCCAACATAGAATGGACGTGTAGTATTCTTTTTTTTTTTTCTGGCTATGGAGATACCATACACTTTTGAACTTACAGACTTGCGCAAAAAATATGATGAATTGAAATATATATGGTCTATTATGTTCTGACTTTGTACTTTCGTAGTCTGTGACTTGAAAGTTGCAAGTAATGACATGTGACAGCTCAGAGTCAGCTGAGTCGTCTATGTTTACTCGCTTGCGTTCAGATGTAAACAAATTATCTAGTTATGTTGTTTGATAGAACAAGTATAATCGGGATATATTTATCTAGCTTTTACTTGAAATGTGTAATAGAAATCAGTTTTACCCTCCCGTTAGTGACAATACATTAACTAACTTGATTGCAAGTAAAATTTATGTAGGCAGTAACAGCTTTTTTGAAAACATTTCATCGAATTCAGAAGTGGAAGGCGGTATATTTGTTCTTATAACAATTTTGTAGTATTATTTTCTTTTATATTTGATAGTAAACTAAATGCAATAAAAAGTAAAACAGCACAAAAAGTAGCTTGATATTTAAAACATAGTTGAGATATGAGTTTAAAAAATAAACTCTACTTTTTTTTAATGACTCAAATTAATTACAAAAATTGATGCTGTTATGCTTGTATATAAGTAAGGTTTTTGATTGTTCGTTTAAGATGAATTAAGTTTGTATTACAAAGAATATTTGAATGTGTGGCATATAATTTTTTATATACGTGATTTTTGGTCAAACTTGAAATATTTGGGAAAAACTTTTTTATATTAATTTTTTGAAAATTTACTTATTCAATGTATTAGTTTGTGTAGTATATTTGTATGAAATACATTTAAAAAAGTACAATTTAACAAAAGTAACATTATATCTTTAAAAATAGCATTTTTTACAAAACCCTTAAATTTGACCAGATAATGGTTTGGGCTTTTTCACATGTTTGTTTTACTTTTGAACAAAAAATAAATAAATAAATAAATAACTATCCAAAGTTAAGAACTACCAATATGGACTGTTAAGTCTAACGTTTGTATTCACATCTGATCTGACATTCAAGCACAGACTTGCAAGGCCCATATAAACTGGCAAATGGGGCATTTTTTACGTTTATATAATCATAAACAATATTATTTTTAGTGTGAATTTATTTATTATCATTGTAATTAAAAACATGACAAACTTGTGCATATCATAGATATTTTAAGCACAGATAGCCCAATCAAGTCCTAACAGTACTTTAGAATGTATCCTTAATCTTGGAGCATATAATGTAGCCAACCTGATGGAGACACCACACAATACTCAGTGACACTTCTCACAAGAGTGAAGCATCTCAATAATGTAGCCAACCTGATGGAGACACCACACAATACTCAGTGACACTTCTCACAAGAGTGAAGCATCTCAATAATGTAGCCAACCTGATGGAGACACCACACAATACTCAGTGACACTTCTCACAAGAGTGAAGCATCTCAATAATGTAGCCAACCTGATGGAGACACCACACAATACTCAGTGACACTTCTCACAAGAGTGAAGCATCTCAATAATGTAGCCAACCTGATGGAGACACCACACAATACTCAGTGACACTTCTCACAAGAGTGAAGCATCTCAATAATGTAGCCAACCTGATGGAGACACCACACAATACTCAGTGACACTTCTCACAAGAGTGAAGCATCTCAATAATGTAGCCAACCTGATGGAGACACCACACAATACTCAGTGACACTTCTCACAAGAGTGAAGCATCTCAATAATGTAGCCAACCTGATGGAGACACCACACAATACTCAGTGACACTTCTCACAAGAGTGAAGCATCTCAATAATGTAGCCAACCTGATGGAGACACCACACAATACTCAGTGACACTTCTCACAAGAGTGAAGCATCTCAATAATGTAGCCAACCTGATGGAGACACCACACAATACTCAGTGACACTTCTCACAAGAGTGAAGCATCTCAATAATGTAGCCAACCTGATGGAGACACCACACAATACTCAGTGACACTTCTCACAAGAGTGAAGCATCTCAATAATGTAGCCAACCTGATGGAGACACCACACAATACTCAGTGACACTTCTCACAAGAGTGAAGCATCTCAATAATCTGTACCACAAATTTCCAAGGAAAGACTTTCAATAACTTTGCAATTACTAATCCTTCATATTAGTCAGCTCACATCCTCCAATAATTAATGGATCTTTAAACAAGCAGCCCCAAAGCAAAATGCTTTCAATCTTTCTGCAACGGTATATAAAAAAAAACAAAAAATGTCTGCAAGTACTATGTTATGGTACCAAAAGCGTAAAATATGAACTGGAAAAAACACTAGTTATGTTGTATATTTCCCAAGTATAGAATATAGCCTAAAGATAATTACCTAAATAATAAGACAGAAACATACTGTTATAAATTAAAATATTTTAAAAGGTTTTTTTGAATACATTATTTTATTTTTGTACCTTACATTCAAACTCAATAATAAGAATTTTTATTGAGTATGTATTAAATACAAAAATAAGAAAGTTGAAATAAAGTAATTAATTACAGTTTAAATTTTTTAATATTCAGAGAGCAAACAAATTGAGGGAAATAAGCTACTATCCTTAGTTTTCAAATTTATGGTCAAACTCAAAGAATTGGAATAGTTACCATTATTTATTAACTTAAAAAATTACATTGTTTCTGGTAATAATAAATAGTAAAATAATAATTGTTTTAAAAGATGTTTAAAAAAAGAGAGGGATGCACGTGGCATCCCTTACTTGAAAAGTGAAGGTCATTGTGAGCAAAAAACTGAAACCAATATTTGAGACTAACTTGTAGGCAGCTGGTGATTCTTTAAAATTGAATCATAGACTTTATTTGGAATTTATATTTATTCACTCAAGTATTGATCTTTTTCTCTGTCGAAAAATTAATTATTTTGATTGATAAATATCATTCCTTCACAGTATTATGATTAAATTATTAGATAGTATAAATATAAGGGTATATTTTACTTATTACTTTGTTTTTATTATTATAAATTAGTTATGAAAATATTTTATTTCACCATTTGTTCCAAGAATGAGCTGCATCTTCTAGTCACGTAAATTACCCAGGATCGTATACACCTACTGTTTTTGTCTTCAATTAGATAAATTACATTCCTGAACATTTAATATACAGTATAAGTAAAATATTAAATTAAGGGATAAAAACTATGTTAATTATAGTTTGTTTGACTAAGATTATAACGATGACCACTAATTCATTGACGGCAGATGCAAATGTCAATTTTGGTAGGCACTTTTACTTTTTAGTTCTTTTTTACCTAACCTGACCAAATTCTGATAACCTGCCAGACATCCGATAACAGGACTATACTGGATCACAGAACGTCCTGGATTATGCCATAAATAATGGGTTTTAATATTTTTAAGTAGTATTTTCTTTTACCTGTTACTACAAACAGTACACTCTCCAGAGGTACTCATTATCAATCAATGATAACGTAACTTAATTGAAGTTATCATTACTCAACACGATATAACAATCCGATCGTAATTGGAAAGCAGGAGTGGAGAGATGGGTAGTTCACGAACGATCGAGTCAAATGAATTAGACAGCTTAGTGTACTAGTTTGCTCATTATTATTTGAACTAGTTCAGTTCAAAGTGAACATCAGAGCTGGGAAGGACCATTGACAACATCATCAAATGTAATTTTTTATTTTTAACAATATTAGTAATAAAAACTTATATTTGAAGAAGGTTGGTTGAACAAATTTACAAGTATAAATAAGAAAAACGTGTCTATGAAACAAAACTATAAATCGCTCTAACCGTCGCTTGTACAAGTCGTAGTTTGTTGCATTATTTTGAACTAGTTCAATCATCTAGTTCATTACAGTAAACGATCAGTCGTGTACTGGTCCTGCAAATGAACTACCTTTACCCATCTCTAGATGGCGGTTTGGTTAGGGTTTATGCAAACTTGCGCATGCGTTGAAGGTGACCGGTGTCTGACTTTCGTCTCAATGCAGTTAGCTATTGTTCATTTCGTAAAATCGCAAATACCATCTGTTATTGTGAAACAGTGAGTACATAGTTTGTTACTAAGTTGCACTATAACAAATTAATGTTGTAATGTTGGGGTACGGATAAATAATTTCTCAATTAAGCTAGACGATTTCTTTCTACAGCCGTCTCTTTCTTTCTGCGACAATATCGCACTGTCGCATGTTATTCTGCTTTGGAGGCCTGCAGTAATAATGACCAATTATCACCAGTCAGCATAATTTGTATGATAATTGTATGATAAGGTGGCTATTTCCCAAACTGACAAGTCACCACTAGAAAGTCGTCAGGCCTATAGTAGACATACAATCTTATCATCATTGGGCTGAAATTTAAGCTGTATGGTTTGTGTTTATTATTATGAGTTATAGTGAACTCTGCATGGTTGTTAAAGGTTCAATCTAGTGGACCATAAGGTGTTATTATGGGCGTTTTAATTCAAAATCGTCAAAATTTCATATATATATATATATATATATATATATATATATATATATATATAAAACTCTAAAAAAACCATTAAAAAACTCAAACTTTTACTAAAATCAACTTAGGATTCACTAGAAGAGATCTTCACATATCATATGATACGTCGAGTGCTGCAATACGATCATTATTACGGAACGAATAATTTAAATAAAAACCTATTTTTTTACATATTTGGTGAATAAAAACGGTAATAATTATAGAAACAAATCTATAATACAAGGCTATAAATCTACAATCACAAGTAATACAGGCACAATTTATACACTGGACCAAGAACCAGCATTTAATATTGTAGTTAAACACTCTTTATTCATAACCTTAAGCTTCAGCTTCATCATTACTAGTTTACTCCTAGAGATTGTGCCTATTACTCACATACAATAACGTAACTTTATCGACACTAGAACTAGGGCTTTAAGTTGTTGAGTCATATAGTAAGCAAAATTTAATCATAACCACATGATTTACGTAATTTATTTCTAAAAATATTCCTCAAATACCCTATTTTGTGATAAATTAAAAGATTTTATAAATATATTTCGTAGATACATTTTTTGGACCTTTTCCGTTAAATCACTACCACTACTTTTTTTATCGCAATTACAGTTAGGTTAGGTGTCAGTCAGGTTAGGTGGCTACTAAAGTTACAAACTGGTAAATCCAATAATTGACTTACCGCCGAATGCACTCTCCATGTTTAAGGTGTTAGAAAGCGATAAGGTAAGGCCAGTGATATCGGATTCCTAGCAGATAAGAAATACCACAGTGGACGAATAAATGATTGGGAATCAGTTTTTAGAGCAATAGAATATTTATCAGGCGATAGTGAATTAACGGGAAAAAAATTAGTAGTAGTAGTAGTGAGTTAATGGAAAAGATCCTACTTTTCTTATAGAAAGTAATAAGACTACCTTATTCCAAAAAGTTTTATATAAAATATCACCTGCATCTATATTACTTGATATAAAGTGATAAACAGATTTTTAGAAAATATTTTAACGAGAAATATGCTTTTCCAACCCAATACAAGTACTTATATTGTCAGAAAAAAGTTGGCATACAACTTATCAAACGTCTGTCTCAATATTTGATTTCAACTCATTTATGAATAGAAAGAGCAATCCAAAGTAGGATATTTGTGATATTTCAATTATCAATTAATAAATCTAAAACTATTTTCATGAACTCATCTGATGATGATAATAATAAACTTTAGACAATATAAAACCAAAAATTAGTTCCTCATGTTTTCCAAAATTATTTAGACAGTTAATGAACCACTGATTTGAAAGCTAACAAAGCTGAACATTATAACCATGCATTATAGTAAAATCAAGCAAAATAATAACTTTATCTTTTCCAAAAACCGTCTATTTACATATAGGAGACATGTATTTAAAGTTAGTACCATTTTGGAAGCCTGCTGTCTGAAACATTGTGGCACTGTGTACTGCTCTCTGTTGACAGCCACCAATACGAAACCATTTGATAGTGTTTTAGGTTGTTTATGAGTGTTTAAAACTGCCTCCTCCGATTTAAAATGACACCGTTAAGCACACGTTGTGAATATGTTTCCTTAATGCTAAAGGCGTTGAAAAAGCTGACTTTTACCATGAGATCTGTGAAGTTTAAAGAGAAAATACAATGAGTGATGGGATGGTACGGAAACAGGTGAGTTTTTGAAAGGGCCTTATGAATGTGCATGATGAGGAATGAAGTGGATGACAAAAAGTAAATGAAAATATTATAGAGAACAGACACTTTTAAGACTTCATCATTATCATGTGAGTTTCCTCAAGTGTCAAGAAATGTGATTTATGAAATAAAGACGTCTGAAGTACCAAAAGCTATGCTCACGTTAGGTTCTGACAATTATGACGGAGCATCACAAAAACAGCAGTAGATCAAACACAAGAACTGATCCAATCATTTGGTCAGGAACAAATTGATCATCCACCATATAGTTACGATCTTGTGCCCAGTGACTTTCATTTATTCTTGAACTTGAAAAAGCATCTGAGAGGTCAATGCTACGATGACACTGATGATGTCAAAGCAACCTTACTGCAGTGGTTGTCCAGTCAGGTGCCAGATTTCTTTGAGTTTCAAAAGCTGGTTATGATATGGCAAGTACCTCAATATTGATGAAAACTATGTTTAAAACTAGTTTAAGGTACGGCTTTTATGTTGAAATAATTTTATTTCTAAAAGTCAACTGGTTTTTGTTTTGTTCCAAAATGGTACTTACTTTATAAAAAAATGTCATGACAAATCAATCGGCCAATGCATCACATATAGAAGTTTACAAAGAGGCTTTCAAAAGTCATGAATACAAAACTAATCTATGCAACATGCAGGATTTGACACGTGGTGATTAAAAATTTGAGCATGAAATAAAGAAGATGAAATTCTGATTGAGGGCAGATAAAGTGAGGAATTTTGCAACAGTGAAATTGAGAAAAAGAAATCGGCTGAAGGTTCGAATACCTGTAAATGAGCGGTCCAGGAAGGGCTAGCCTCAACCAGTGTGTGAACGAGTTGGCACCAATCCTGAATAGCAGCACCACAGACACGCAATAGCACACAACACACAATAGCACACTCATCAAGCAAAGGGCAAGCCTATTAGAAATCTGAGTTTACAACACTTTTCTGGATCTAGCAGAAACTGTAGTGAACTTACGACAACTATTGTTTGTTTAAAACCTATTTTCAATTAATTTATAAATAGTATTCACTTGTTTTTTAAAGTATAATCTATATTGAAACAACCAGCATTGTAAAAAAGAAACAAAATAAAAAATAATTTATACTACAACATAACAATTATTTGGTGAAGAAAACAATACAAAGGGAAGAATTTTACATACTTCTAAACCTGTTCCACAACTGACCAATCCTGTGACCAATATTCAAATAACAATACTCCCCTCATCTAATTTTGCTCTAATAATATCTATGCAATAGAACCCCTTTTATGTCTACCAAGCAGTAGAACCTCTCTGATCTTGCCAATGCAACATATCCCCCTTAATCTTGTATATGCAGTAGAACTTCCATTCTCTTGTCTATGCAGTAGAACTTTTCTAATAGTGTCTATGCAGTATAACTCCTCTAATGATGTCTATGCAGTATAACTCCTCTAATGTTGTCTATGATGTATAACTCCTTTAATATTGTCTATGTAGTGTAACTCCTATAATGTTGTCTATGCAGTATAACTCCTCTAATGTTGTCTATGCTGTATAATTCCTCTAATGTTGTCTATGCTGTATAACTCCTTTAATGATGTCTATGCTGTATAACTCCTCTAATGTTGTCTGTGCAGTATAACTCCTGTAATATTATCTATGCAGTATAACTCCTGTAATATTATCTATGCAGTATAACTCCTCTAATGTTGTCTATTGAGTATAACTCCTCTAATGTTGTCTATGCTGTATAACTCCTCTAATATTGTCTATGCAGTGTAACTCCTCTAATGTTGTCTATGCTGTATAACTCCTCTAATGTTGTCTATGCTGTATAACTCCTTTAATGATGTCTATGCTGTATAACTCCTCTAATGTTGTCTGTGCAGTATAACTCCTGTAATATTATCTATGCAGTATAACTCCTGTAATATTATCTATGCAGTGTAACTCCTCTAATGTTGTCTATGCTGTATAACTCCTCTAATATTGTCTATGCAGTGTAACTCCTCTAATGTTGTCTATGCTGTATAACTCCTCTAATATTGTCTATGCAGTGTAACTCCTCTAATGTTGTCTATGCAGTGTAACTCCTCTAATGTTGTCTATGCTGTATAACTCCTCTAATATTGTCTATGCAGTGTAACTCCTCTAATATTGTCTATGCAGTGTAACTCCTCTAATGTTGTCTATGCAGTATAGCTCCTCTAATGTTGTCTATGCAGTATAACTCCTCTAATGTTGTCTATGCAGTATAACTCCTCTAATGTTGTCTATGCAGTGTAACTCCTCTAATGTTGTCTATGCAGTATAACTCCTCTAATGTTGTCTATGTAGTATAACCCCTAACTATCTTTTCTATGCAGTAGGAGTTCATCTTGCCTATGCGTTAGAACCCATATAATCTTGTCCATGCAGCTGAACCAACCTAATCCTAATGTTGGTTTAGGGCAAGTCAGGTGGTTGGTGTTGCTCCTCTCCTGTAGAACTGGATAGATGAGTATTGACTAAATAGCCGAGATATTGTATTACAATTTTAGTGTCAGAGATACAACTGAGGATGCCAGATCACAAAATAGGTAAAATGTTTGGTGATGTAAATAACACCTTGATGCAGTTGTCACTGGAAGCTTTAGTTTTTAGTAATAATAAAGAATTTATCATATCAATATAGTAACACTATGGTCAGATCGTGTTACAACTTTATAGTCAGTAGCGATGGAAAAGACAATTATTGGGATTTACTACAGCAATTTGAAACTGAAATTACTGAAGCAATCATCTTGGGAAATATTGGATACATACTGGTTTTTTTCTTTCAAGTGTTGCCTTAAACACAAATATAGTGTCACTACATAATACAGTGCCAACTGTACATATATCTTCTACTCGAAAACAAATTATGGCTTGTTGATTAACCCTAGATTACTACTCTTAGTTCATTGTCACGTCCACACTACTCATTTGTAATTTTGACGACGCCATGTTTTTTTAATTTGTTTACTTGGACCGTCTTTTTATTTGTTATTTTAAACTGTAATAATGTTAAGATATATTATAATTAAGCCATTTCAAGATCTTATAGGTGCTCTATGGCACATTTGATGCCATTAATATGTGTTGAGATAGTTAACCTGCTTCTAGCAGGTTAGTGTATTTTATTCACTAGAACAGTTTGTAATCAACTTTTTTAGAGAGCCAGTTGGCTTAATTTCCGGCCTACATTGAGGAAATATGTCCTGGAAGAGGTTAATGTCTTCTGATTTCATATTAAATAGAATTGAATTCATATTAAGTAGCTCAATTTTTATAAGCTATTTTATTTATTTTTGTCATAACATTTTATTGTTTTTATGGCAAATATAAGGGTTCAGTAAAAAATTCATAGAAAATTCAGTTTTGTCTCATTTTCATTGTTAACCATTTAGTTAAATAAATAACGAACTTAACAATATGATTAACATTTACATATCATGGAAAAATTTATAAATAACGAACTTAACAATAGGATTAACATTTACATATCATGAAAAAAATTTATTTCCCTATATCAATAACATTGACAAAAATCTAACCATAAACACTACTCTTTCGTAAAATAGTACACTCTTACATTCGTGACATTGTGCAGAGAAAACTGTATGACCTTGAGTGGCATCAAAAGAATAGTAATATCTCCTAAGAAAATGAGGAAGCTACTGAGGACAATGCACGAGAATGTGTAGTTTATCTAATCTTAGAATTTCACAAATGTCTACTAACTTTTGTGAATGAGTAGTAATGTAGGGTTAAATACAGTTTCTGCGAGCTTTAAAATTGCAATGCAGAGGTTTCTGATTTGTCTTTAAAAGGACAATTTTTGTTGATGGCATAATATTGGCAATATAAGACAGTTTATAAGTGATTATATTTCTATAATTTCTTAAAATTACACATAAAATATACAGGCAACCCTTTCCTATACACTCAAAATTGGACTCATATTCACTGACATTGAATATAGGACCATAGCAATAATTGCATACTCTTAAAACACACAAGTCTTAGCACACCTTTCATGTACACAAAAACTAGATTCCGTTAATCCTTCATCTACACAAGTACTCACAGCAATCTTATCACACATACAAAACACTAAATTCTTGACAACCATTTTCATGTGTAGTTAAAACTACACTCAGTCAACCCTCTTTCTATTCTGCGTTGCAAATAAGTCTCACATCTATAAAAGAAAGGAGTCTTAAGACATCTTCAATAATCTAAAGAACTATTGGAGTCTCTATAATTCTCACAAATGCAGAACTCATAACCCTACTTTATCAGATCTAACTTTCACTTCATAGCAAACAACGGTCAGCAACTATCCCGGTCCCATTACTTGGACAACTCTTGACAATCTCCTATCACACTAAGATGCCAAACTGTCACTTACCTGTGCCACTAGTCACACTTTCCTCTACCCACCCATGGGACTGTTAATGAACCCTTACCTAAGAATTCTTCCGAGACTGTTCCTTGCTTTATTCATAATTAGCAGTACCTATCCATCAGCACTATAAACATAAGTTAGTGATTTTCCTACAACAATCCATATAGCTTTTAGTAATTTCCCACCCAAATTATAACATATTTGTTATAACCTGGCCAGTTGAGCAAATTTGTTAAATTTTGATATTTTTTCTAATTTATTATCTTTTTTGGTTTATTATACTTAAAAACATAATATTAAATAAAATAATTCACACTATTTTGATTGATCAATTTATATTTTAAACATCTGAACATGAAATAGTTTTTTGACAGTCTTTAATGTCCTTGGTTAAACTACACTTTTTAACATCACATTAAACACTTTAAACTATTCTCAGCCATTAATTTATATATCGTTATTTAAACATAAAATAAATCAATAAACATATACTTACCACACCCTTGGATCAGGCATAAAAAGAATAAAATAATTACTTTTTTTATTAAAAAAATTAATTTTTTTATAAAAAAAAACTTATTTTATAAAGTAGATATGATTTGTTTGTAAAATGATTAGTTTTAGTTGACATTGCTTATGTATTCTAAATAAGTAAAATTTTGAAGTCCAATAAATTAATTTGAATTTGAACAATTCCAAGCGTCTGTTCAGACTACGTTGAGTGAGTTGTTTCTACTTCATCTGGAACCTACAATAGTTGTCTATATGTTTGTTTGTAGACATACAACGGCACATGACTGATACAATGCCAAAGGCATTGACTGGTTGAAATGACATCTCATATAACTCGATCATACAAAACATAACTTTTTTTACCCACCCGCCCACCCATACACCTAAAGTGTTGACTGTATATGGGTGGGCACTGTATATGGGTGTATATGTAAATCAATATATACTTTTATTAGAAAAGTTATATTGATACCGATTCACAAACAGGAGAAAATTTCACAGTATTCAAGTTATATACCATTTAAGAACAAGATTACAGACGTACTTTGGTTCATCAAGTTTACCATACTCAGATCAGATGGATTCACAAAGGAATCCTTATTCTTATTACTGGCATTCAATGTCAAAATAGGTTTCAAAAACAAACTCACTGTAAAATCGTCTTACTTTAATCAACTTTGAAGCACCAGTCGTAACATTCCTCTGACAAATTATGTTAATTATGATGTTATTAGGATCTTCTTAGCTAAAACTTTATTACCAACAGTTCACTAAATATCAGTTATTCAACAAAATATTAAATGTAAGCATAGGTCAAGTAGTACATAATTTTAAAGGAGTTGTCATTTTAGATGAATATCACAAACAGCACTTAAGTGTGGATCCAGTACAAAATGGCAAATAATCAAAGATTGTAATGGATAAAAATTGATATTTACCTACCAAATATTTGTAGAGTAAATTTTCAAGTTGTTAATCCTTGTTCATTTATAACTTTGTAATGTACATTTGTATGATAGGTCCAATACATATAGCAGCATTTTTTATTTGATTTATTAGTGCACTTAAATTAAGATCACTAATGGTCTTACTACAACCAAGTAAAATCTTTGAACATCTGCCATTTTGTATTGGATGAACCTTTTTAAATGCTGTTTGCGGTATTCATAAATACTTGATAACCCCTTGAAAATAATGTATATCTTTATCTCTGCTTGCGTTTAGTATTTTTGTCGAACTCCTTGTGGACTCTCCTCCATTAGATCTGAATAGTCACTAACTACCCTAAAAAACCATTTCTTAAGTCCAGCATGCATTTACAAAGTTTAACTTTCCCAACTTGAGCCAAGTTAAGAATATTAAACCATCTAGAACAGGACTGATGAATACACACCTATAAGGAGCGAAAAGAGATAGGGAAATATTTAGATTTTGGAAATAGTTAGACTGATCATTTCTGAGAAATATCCTCCCAACCCAATACCCTTGTCAACTGTTTGTTTTATCATTCTCAGGCAATTTGTAATCTTCCATCTGTCTCCAGTCGGCCACACTGCCCTCTCTGTCGTTCTCTGTCTCATTCCAAGCTGCCATATGACAATCTCAATCTAGTGGGGATAGTCTGACTATTCACTTCTTACAGATATATATTGTAACTTTTTAAAACTTTAAACCAGTGTCATTTTTTAAAGAGTGAACCTTTTGAGCTTATATTTGTGGATTTATGTTCTACCTTTGATTTACTACACTACCTATGCTCTCATTCAAGTTCTTCTTCTGGCTCCTTGTGGACTGTATCCCTGATATGACAGAACAATGGTAGTTACTTCAAAAAGTAGATTTATAGGTGTGGTAATGATGTACCAAGTTTTATTGCTTTATCTGTAATTATTCAGACGTTGTAAGAGTGCGGGGCTTTATAAACACCCTATATATGCGTATAAAATACCCCTAAAAAATTAAATGCCTCTGAAAGCAAGAGTCTCAATATATTAACATGGCCCTTCTCACTTCCAATACCCCACTTCAGTATGGGCTAATCCATTATCAGAGAACAGTATGCTCAGAGTGCAAACTGTTCATTGTTACATCGCATGTTCTTCAGATATGTAAGTATAGTTTTGGTGCAATGAAACAAGACAGTGAAAGTGATTTTAATAAAAACTTCCTTTCTGATAGTGAATGGGAATCAAAAACAATCTGGGCAGCTCTGACAACAATGTCAATGTCCTCCTAACATTGTCGTCAAGGCTCAATAGTATACTTATATGCAAAGTATACCTTGTTATGTAAAGTTTCAGTACAGACTAATAACATTTTTACGAATAAGTAATGAATAAAGGAATTTTATATCCAGTATACTGTGTCCCAATACTGATCAATCAGAGCCTTTTTTACGATTGACTATACAAATGAAAAACCTTCTACTAATTGACCACCCGCCCGCCCATAGACGTACAGTGCTATTGACCCATCCACCCGCCCATACACGTACAGTGATATTGACCCACCATCCCACCCATACACGTACAGTGATATTGACCCACCCACCCTTCCATACACGTACAGTGCTATTGACCCACCCACCCGCCCATACAAGTACAGTGGTATAGAGCAAACCGCCCACCCTTACACGTACAGTGCTATTGACCCATCCACCCGCCCATACACGTACAGTGATATTGACCCACCATCCCACCCATACACGTACAGTGATATTGACCCACCATCCCACCCATACACGTACAGTGCTATTGACCCACCCACCCGCCCATACAAGTACAGTGATATAGAGCAAACCGCCCACCCTTACACTTACAGTGGTATTGACTGTTCCACAGTTTTGGGCTGTATTAAACTAATGTTTTGTATTTTCCATTGATGGTTTGCTAATGGAGGATTTTTCTACAAAACCTTGGTAAACATTCTTAAAAAGAAGAATAGATTAAATTGTACTTAATAATGAATTTAATTGAAACATTTTTATGTAAATCCTATCTCAAAAGGTTGATGTATTAAAATGGCAGACCTCAAAATTATAATAATACTTAATTTGTCAAATGCAAACATTTTAGTTGCCAGGGTAAACTAAGAAAATAAAAGTTTTTTTTACTTCTACTGTAACTGTTGTATTTACATGATAAAATTGTTTGCCTTCAGTTTGCTAAAAACTTAAATTTTTTAGTAATCATTATAATCACTGGTAAATGGAGTAAAGAGAGAAGCGCCATGGAGCATGATGTTTGCAGATGATGTGGTGATCTGTGAGAGAACCCAGGAGATACTTCAAGTGAGACTGGAAGAGTGGAGGAAGGTGTTGGAAGAAAGAGGAATGAGGATCAGCAGAGCGAAAACGGAATACATGAGTATGGAAGAAACACAGGGGCTAAGGGTGGACATACAAGGGGAAGAGCTGCCACGGGTAGGGAAGTTCAAATACCTGGGTTCGTACATCCAGAGTGATGGAGGACTGGAGGCGGAAATACAGCATAGGATTAATAGTGGATGGATGAATTGGAAGAAAATGAGTGGAGTGTTGTGTGATAGGAGGGTTGGCGCCAGGAGGAAAGGAAAGTTGTATAAATCTGTGGTGAGGCCTGCAATGCTGTATAGTGCAGAGACTTGGCCGATAAAGAAGGCGCAAGAGAGAAGGATGGAAGTGGCGGAAATGAGAATGCTGAGGTGGATGAGTGGAGTTACAAGGAAGGATAGAATAAAAAATGATTACATCAGAGGAACAGTTGGAGTGGGACCCTTAGGGAAGAAAATTCAAGAAGGTAGACTGAGGTGGTATGGGCACATACGTAGAAGAGGGGAGAACTATGTGGGGAGAAGGGTTGGAGACTTGGAGGTCGAGGGGCGGAGGAAGAGAGGGAGACCAGAAATGAGATGGAAGGACAAGGTGTCATGTGACTTGAGGGAAAAGGGATGGAGGAAGGAAGAAGCCCTGGATAGACAGCTGTGGAGGAGGAGGATCCGGAGTTGTAATGCCGACCCTACGTGACGTGGGAAAAGGCAAAGACAAAGAAGAAGATAATCACTGATAAGGTTAAAATTTGGCTAATGAGACCATATTGGTACATACAGTATCCACAGAAGTTACATGTTGGGTGGGAATTGTGAGGAGGCATGTGGTAGGGTCTATCTTTGTATGGGGAATTTTTAACTCAAGTTCATTTAGCACTATTACAAAACCAGATATTTCCTTCAATCCAGGTATTTCCAACGGTAAATTTGGAAATGTTTGGTTTAAACAATATGAATTTTTTTCACATTATGGTGTAATTTAAGAGAGTTTTTAGCTGTTTTTCAACAAAAGAAGATTTTTAGAGGGGGAAGAATGGAATATATATGTTGTGATTTGTAAAAAAGTTATTTGTCTGTCCTGGGACTTTTCAGCACCCTCTGTATAAAAATACACAATTTTTATTCAAAAATATTTCTGGGAGGTGTCAAGCAAACAAACTGAAAAGTCCATGAGAATGAGTGGCATACGAATTTTAGTAACAATTTCGACCGAAAATTTGTTAATGGAGACCTAATCCAGTTGCAGATAACAAATATAGCCACTAGGCAATTAAATAGGGTCTTGACTCTAAGATCACATTTGATAAACCTTTTGGTAAGAAATAAAAATGTTTATATCCATATTTAAAAACCACAATTGTAAAATTTGTCATCAGCAAACATGTTATAAGGAAAGCTATTCTCGTCATGCTAAAACTTATATACTTATGTATTAAGGACATTTTTTGTATAACGCATTTGAAAAACTATATTAAAATAGTTTTGAGAAGTATCATATGCATTCAATTCATAATCTTATACCTCAAGAGCCACCAAGTAAATGAATATTGTCAATTAAAATAAAATAACTGTAAGAATGTCAAAAGGCCTCTTCGTTATCCTCTTTATTGCTATTATTGCCAAAAAGCAAATAGATAAATAAAACACTAATAATTTTAAGGCTAGTCCTATAGAGTGAGTAGAAAGAGACTAACTCACCATGCTGAACTGTTCAAAGTGCTGTTGTAGAGCGTTTGCTTGTGCTTGACTAATGTAGTAGTTGTTGTGCTCTGGGAAGGAAATAGGCCCAGTGCTTGAAGGCGATGAAGGACTCTGCGGACTGCTGCTCAGCGGACTTGCACTCCCATACTGAGGACCAACAGTTATTAAAACAAACAATCAGAACATAAAGAACTCCATTGAATGATCTACTTACTGTTCAAAAGCCAAGTGTTCGTAAGGCATTGGGGATCTTTTGGATCATCACATGTCCAATGTCATCAATATTTCTTACTAGTTGCTGTTGCAGCAAGAAAATTATTCCAATTTTATAGAAATAACAAAGTAGGGAAATTGTTAAGATTATTAGTTTGTTGTTAAACAACTTAAAAATAAATAAAATTCACAAACTATTAAAAAATTAATTAAATAATTCTTTCATGAAAAAAAAATAGTACTTATATGTTAAGTCCAACTTTAAACAAATAATGTTTCTTCAGAGATGCAATGAATTCTGTATTATTAGTTTTGTAGATGAATTGTTGCTAGTACCACATGTTCTTACAGGTCCTCCCTATCTTTAACTTAGTATTTGGTTACATTGGTTTTTTTGTTTGGTCAAAATCATAAACATGTAAAACTTAATTAACTAGAAATCAATGAGAATTATATACAGTATTTAACATTTTATGTTTAGCACGATTAATTTACATAAGAAAATATATAGGGTTAAACAAAGTGTGAAGACAAAAAAAAGCACCGAGCCACTGATTTTTCATATTTGAAAATCATTGCAAAAAACTGTTCTGATACCACAACCATATAAGACTTTACAACATTTTCCAAGTTGTTTATTGGCCAACACTTATGAAACAGTGTTGGGACAGAGGCCTCTAATTTTAGCACTCTTCATTTGCTTTTATAATTTATAATTGACTTTAAAAAGAGGAGCTATGTTATAAATATAATGAAATAACCATACTGTAAATAGCGTTTAAAATTATTGCTATTTTATTTATTTATTCTTTTTTTAACTTTTTCCTTTATAGAAATATTGTTAACACATGCAACTATTTGTAAAATTTTATTACACAATAAATAATAAGGCCTAACCTAACATAACTGTAAATTCTCTGATATTACAGTTTTGTTTTCACATTTAATGTTTAGAGATTTTCCTCCTACGTTTAGCTTTGCACACTGACCACTTTGCATATACCATTTGCATATACAGTTTGCATATACCATTCTTTCACATACAGGGTTAGTCAAAATTGTGGAGACACCACGATTACTTGTTAGTGTAATAAAACTAAACTCATAACATTTATAAGGCAGACAAATTTCCTTTGCAATTGCATAGGGCAATTGGTCCCACAAGACTCAAAATGTTCAAATGTAAACCCCATCACATCACCCCTAAGTCTTTGTCAAAGAAAATTAACAGCCCTGATTAGAGGACTCTGTCCCAACACTGTTCGGTTAATGTTGACCAATAAACAAGTTTGAAAATATTTTAAAGTGTTATAAAAGACAAAGAAAAATAAAATGTTTAAAGACGTTTGACTGTTAACCATCAATGACAGTGTTGTGATATAGCAGAGTTAAAACAGTGTTCAAATATAATTTTTTAATTTTATTATATTGAAGCTGTCAATGTAATACATGTTTAGTCAATAATCATAATAAACAACATACATGTTTGTGTATATAAGAAGAGCGTACATAAATGAATATCTGTTAAGAGTGTCATTGTAATTCATGTGAGGGTGAGAGAATCAACAACATCCCATGGTTTTGAGTGGGTGGAAGAGCAAGAAAATCTCACAGCAAGAATAAATAGAACTGTCCATATTACACACCTATGGATAGTCCAAGTCTATAATTTGTTTTACAGAGTTTTACGTAAGCTCATAAAACTAAAAATAACCAAAATTGGTAGGAAAACAGTACCTAATGCTTTTAATTATATATTACTCAGTATGCTCTATACACATAGGTAAATAAAACTGAATATATAATTAATTAATGTTGTATAACTGTATATGTTACTGCTGAATTATAAATTGTACTGTATACAATTTATTAGGAGGATATACGTTGAGAGTAAATTTGTACAAATATCTAATTTAACATCTGTATGAAGGTGCTTGATTCTACTACTTGTTTTTATTACTATCAAAGAAAATGTAATTTAACTGTTACTTTTAGTATATTTATATTATAATTAATAGAAATAATCTTCCAACCAAGCTGCAAAAGCAAACTAAATTACAATAACCTGCAAAGGCCATCTTATTTTTTATATATAGGCGAAGAAGCGCTTTTGGATGCAACTGTCAAATATCCATTTACCTTAACAGTAAGACCAGGAGAATTCTGTGGACTTGGCCTATGAACTGGATGGGGTGATCTGTATGAGTTAAGTGAATTGACATAATCCTAAAACAAAACACAAATTGGAAATTTCTAGAAGTAATTAATTTTTGAAAAAATAAATTAAATGAAAACCTAACAAAATAAATTATATTGTATTTTTTTACACAAAAGAAAATTATTAAAAATACATTCTTTAGGTTCCCGCAGACAAAATTATTTTAAATTATAAGCTAATAGTTCAACACAGAAAAAAATACTCAGTTAAAAATAACTGTTAGTTAGAATTTTTTTAAATAATGAACTAAAATTAATTAATAAATAGGATTTTTTCATAAACTTTAAACATTAAAAAGATAGTGACTAATACTTATAACAAGGATAATTTAAAATATTTTACATCATTAAAGACACAAATTGAAACAAAACAAAAAAAAAATGGTAAAAACATGCTCACTTACCACAACAGGTACTGGCGAGGTTTGTGCGAGCGGACTGCAGGGTGACTGCTGCTGCGGAGAAGTGTTGCTTGGCTTCGGCGAAGGACCTCTCTGGGTTTGGTAGACCATTTGGGGACTATATTGGTCTCTACTGCCACCGGTATGATTTTCCAAAGTAACACCCTGAAATCACAATTGTTAATTACTTGTGAGATTTCTGAGTTGGAATAAAACTAGACTAAATCAATTAAGTTAGAGTAAAACTTACTGAAAACATTTGATAGGAATACAAAGCAAAGTTTAAAGATATTTCATCTTTACATTTCTTTTATATGAAATATATCTTTTGATAAGTAATTGTTAAAAAATAGCTACATTTAATGACAAAATTGTTTTTAAAATAGCTACAACCTATTTTAATTTTTGTCAATTACATTCTTTGGCAACAATAGGCTTAATTTTGCCTCAATAAACATGTTACCAGTGGCAAAACAGATTACTGTGACACCACATTTAGGTGTCAAAGAAATTTAATATAACTGTACCAGAGACAACCACAGAACAAAATTAAGGGACCCACAGATTAAAGGTACAAAACCTGCCAATCTATTTAACATAAACACTATTTTTTTTAAATGGCACTTGTAACAAATACTCAGAAAAGATTAGGATAAAAAATAAATAAATTAAAAATTAAAAAAAATCAGAAATGGCAATTTAAATCTTTTGATTAACTTAATTAGTTGATTTAATGAACTGTTTGAAAATTTATTCAAATATGGAGGGTAGATCAACTTCTAAAAACAGACAAAATACCACCATGACCATAGTTCTTTTTTTAATAATTTTTGTTTTTGAGTTGAAATATAGCATTAAATTATGACTTGACTTCTCTGTTTGAGATTGGAATTCTTAATCTAAAATTGTGGAAATAAATGTACACTATTTGTTTTTTTTTTTATTTTGTAGTCTTTTAATTTCAAAATTTTTTTTAGTACTCAACCGTTGTTATGAGACATTTGTCCAAACCCAACCTAAAATAATAATAATAATAGGCCGCAAGCCTGTGAGTGAACTCAATAACTTAACACTTTTTAATTACTATAAAATTGTAGGCCTGACCATTAAAGTACACATTTAAAGTGAGTAAAAACAACGTCTGTCTCTGTAGTGTTTATGAGAGAGTCTTACGTCTTCGGTAAGATAAATGACCGAATCATCCAATACCAGTAACGTTATTTATAATACTTTGAAATCAATACGTTGGATGCTGGACACGCGGGAAATACCAATAAAGTACTCAAGGGTGTTGTACTAATGGACTTTTATCCGTAAACGTAGAGTGGTAACGACCCTCCCACCCACCCATACAATTACAGTGGTAACGACCCTCCCACCCACCCATACAAGTACAGTGGTAATGACACTCCCACAAGTACAGTGGTAACATACTTGCATTGTTAAGTGTTAAACTTAATACACTATTCACATCTAGGTTATCAGCCGACTAGTATATTAAGATTAAATCTTATACCTAACATGTTTCCTTATGATTGGGGCGGGAGCATACCTAAAGAGCATTAGAGGAATTTTCTTCCTCTTTCACCAGCTAGGGAGGCCTTAAGGCTCATCTGGAAGGTACAAAATGGGGTTCAAAGCTGACTTATCAAAGAACTGGCATTGGTGAGTCAATACTAGACATTACCCTGATATCGAGTGAGTTAGCCCCTTTGCTGTCAGAATGGGAGGTGATGGATGACTACACTGCTAGAATCTACCATAGAGCTGATCCAGAGCTCATGTGACTCATCAGTGCCACAGAAGAAATTCTGCAGTGGCCGTTGCCATGTGTACTGGTGGACAGACAAGATCACACAAGTCAGGCGGACTGCCCTGATGCACAGAAGGAGAGTTCAGCATGCTCAAAACTGGCTGGAAAGTGCAGCAAGGTCAGCATAGCACAAAGCTGCAAAGAAAGTACTCAGTGTTCTGATCCACATGAGTAAGGAGTGCTGCTAGAGAGAATTTTGCCAAGATATGGACTCCGACTCATGGGGTAAAGGGTACAAACTGCTAATTAGAAAGCTCAAGGGGATGAGAAGCAAAAGCACAGTTTTGGAGGACAGAATTCCAACTCATATAAAGAACAACAGAGCTCCAGGGCCTGATGGTTGCCCTACTAAGATACTGAAGTTCATTGTGGATAGTCACTTTCAACTGCTGCTACATATGCTGAAAGCATGCTTGGGAGGGAGGAGTGGACGGCATCGCAGCTGGTGTTGATCGGCACGGGCAAAGACGAACCGAACTCTGTCCATCCAGGCTGCCAAGGATTTTTCTCATCGGTAGCACAGCTTTAGAAAGGAGCACTCAACCTTGACTGCCATCACCGAGGTAGCGCAGTTCAGCATGGTAATGAAGCTTGTTCAAGTCCAACCAAGAGTAATCTTGGTCACTCTGGATGTTATAAGCCCATTCGACTCAGCACAATGGGTTGTTATGCTCGAGGTATTGCAGAATAGTTTCACAGTGCCTGACTATCTCCTGGTCATTGTGCAGAATTATCTAAAGGACTGGTAGCTGATGCTTGAGACTGAAGATGGCAGGAAAACAAAGGAGACTACCTCCAGAGCGGTGAAAGGATCAAGACCCAGTCCCAATCTCTAAAATATCTTGTACAATGCTTTGCTTATTGTTATCGAGATGTCACACAATGTATTCCTGGGTAGGCTACGCCAATGATGTATACTTGGTTATTTGTGCTAGGACTCCATAAATGGCTCAGTTATGCCTGAATGAGGTGATGATTTAGGTTAATTCTTGGATGAGGAGCCATAAACTTGGCCTGGTGGTAGCCAAGTTTGAGATCATCATACTCATCTGACAGAGAATACCTACTTTGATCCCCATAAATGTGGATTTTGTTGAGGTCCAAACAAAAGCTGCAGTGAAGTATCTGGGTGCATTGCTCGATTGCTGCTTGCGATACTGAGAGCAAATCCAGATGGTTTACGACAAGGCAGCGAAGGTTTATGTCACTCGACAGACTGATGGGGAACATGGGTAGCCTTAGAACAAGCAAAAGGTGTCTTGTTATGTCTACCATGAACTCAATACTTCTGTACAGAGAAAAGTTGTGGGTGGGTGCCATGAGGGTGAATAAGTACAACAAATGCGAGCTTGTCAGAGCAGCAGATAGGGTCGCCTGCGCTTAACAAAGTTTTTGGTGCTGCAGTAATGGTTATGGCAGGAGTGATCACACTTTCCCTACTTGCAATTGAGAGGCAAACTCTATTTTGCCTTGCCCCTGAGCAGGAAGAAAGCAAGTTGTGAGAGCAGAAACCCTGCATGCTTGGCAATAGAGATGGGACGGAGCACTGACGGTCGTTGGACTTTTTGTCCCATAACCGACCTATACATCTGCATAGATCTTGGTCATGGGGAGTTTGACTTTTAACTTTGACAGTTTTTTATGGGGCTTGGAAACTTTAGAAAGTATCTTCACAGGATGGGAAAAGTCAAGTCTCCTTGGTGTGCTTACTGCTCAGAGGATGATGATGTTTATTGTACGTTCTTTGGGTGTGTGTATATGTTTCATTGAGGAAAGAAATTGGCTTGCCTGCATTATTGATGTTGTTTCAATAGATACCATTGATGAAGCAATGCTACAAAGCGAGCATGCGTGGAACACAATTTTTTCTTTTATTCATGTAATCCTACGCAAAAGAATGCTAAAAGGGATGCCTGGCTGACCCTAAATAAAGTAGCTTAGCCGCAAAGTGAAGTCAAGACACAAGGCCAGGCATGAAGTCATCCGAAAGGGTTTCACCCTAGATTACCTCAGGTTGTAGAAGGTTTAGTTGGTATTCTCTGTCTGTTTTCTGCAAGGTGAATCCCTCACAATGTGCATAATGCATTCCCCCGTGTAAAAATTTAAATTTAACTGCTGTTAACAATAAATAAATTATATTACTCTGATGATAAAATGTGGTTGATCTGATTATAAAAATAGTTTATAAAATATTCACAGAAAAATTCTTTTATATACCCACAAGTAAGAAATCATATTATTTTATTTTATATATAAATAAATATAAAATAATTATTTATACATATTATATTACATATCAATTATAAAATTTTACATTATTTTATAATTTACGCAAATTTGTATGATATTAGGCAAATATGGGTTAGACAAATGTTGATGAGCGAAGATAGACTAATTACTACTAATTTCGACATATCTTTAGAAGACCATTTACTAATAGCCCAATGACCAAAGCAATTAAGAGACCTACGGCTTATCATGGAATCAAACAGCACAGTATTGGTGGGTTTTTTGGCTAAATGACAAACTGAAATTTGGTTCTTTCCCATAAGATTTTCCGACCCCTAGCCACATTCAACCTGTACACTCTAGACTTCTTCAGTAGTGTCCACATCTACAGCAACCATAACTGTATTAAGAGGACTTAGATTCCATCGCCAACAATATTAACACTTGAGCCTACAATCGCTGGGTTACAGTACTTTGTAATAATGCAAGTAATATTGTTAATGGATTAGGTTATTAATTAACAGTACATAAAACAATTAGGTTATGTGGGTTCTTTTTATTCTAGTTTACTCTATATGTACAAATTTAATGTAACTATAAATTGAAGATTATAATAAAGATTAATTTTTAATAGATTATGAATGAAAGTATTCCAATACAAAAATTATATTTATCATAAAATATGGTGATAAAAACATTTATTCTAAACATGTGTGCTGTTATTAATTGTGTCTACAATTAAAGTTTTGTTGACAATGGAGTATTTATTGTAAGTTTATTCCAAAAATTTGTCAGTGTCAATAAGACTTTTTACAATCCGCTTATCAGGTGATAAGTATTATGGATAAATGGATTGCTAAATTACAGAATACGGCTCATCTAACATGCAATTTGAAAGAGGCGACTACCTAGTCTTAAGAATCCCTTGTATTATAAAATGCTGAGACAATATCAGTATCAATAATACTTAGGCTAAAATACACAAACATGCAGTAGAACAAGTAGAATTAAAAACAAACACTGCTTAGGCACATTTAGACATTCGTGCAGTGTACACGTTAAGAACACTGTAATACATTCATTCACACAAATTTTAACATAAGTATGTTTATCTAAGTAGTGTGTTTATTCATATTCATATGGTGAGTGGTGGCCAAAAATCCATACTCAATGATTATGCAATATAACGTAATTCTGGTGAAAAAGTGAGATACGAGGCTGATAAAAACATTTTTCATTTGTAAAATACCAGTAACTTTAAAAACACTTCTATGTGTAGGAAACGTCTTGTTAGGAGTGTTGTTAATTGTGCCGACATGTTGTTTCAGTTATGTTTAAAAGATCATATTTGGCATAATTTAAACACTATGATAGAACTAGGGGACACTCCTGCACGCTTCTTTTTAAACTACAAGGCACAATCGTCATTGCGAGCTGCACATCTGGCTCATACACATACAGTAAGTAGTATTAACCAACCCACCCACCCATACACGTACAATGATATTGACCCACCCGCCCGCCCATACACATACAGTGATATTGACCCACCCTCCCACCCATACACGTACAGTGATATTGACCCACCCGCCCACCCATACACGTACAGTGATATTGACCCACCCGCCCGCCCATACACATACAGTGATATTAACCCACCCGCCCGCCCATACACGTACAGTGACGACCCACCCATCAATACCACTAGCTGTGTATGGGTGGGCGGGTGGGTCAATACCACTGTACGTGTATGGGTGGGCGGGTGGGTCAATACCACTGTATGTGTATGGGTGGGCGGGTGGGTCAATACCACTGTACGTGTATGGGTGGGCGGGTGGGTCAATACCAATGGGTGGGCCTTAGTTTTTTTAGTCTATCTGTTTTAGATTGTATATTTAAGTCAAAGTGATTCTTTAAATTGTATTTTAAATTTAATTTTTATCTTAAAGTTTTCACATAGTTTACTTTTAACATTTACTAAAGAGACGAGAATACTGCCAACCAACATGACCACCAATGAATTTCTGATAACTAAACGGTTTCTTGTTCTGTGAAATTAGTTTATAGCTATAATCTATATTTCTGGTGACAACTACGTCAAGGTGCTATTTACATTTTTTACAAGATAACTAACTAGATGTTTCGTCCTTGCTATGATGTGGCATCCTAAGTGGTACCTCAGCATGGGTGAAACATCTAGTTGTCTTGTAAATAATGTACATAGCACCTTGACGTAGTTGTCACCAGAAAATATAGATTCTAGTAAAGTTATGACACTGGCTGCTTAAGCTTACGATCTAAAATTAGTTTATGTTAGGTTTTCACATGTGGCGCCAGCTGTCTATCTCCCTTCATTCCTCCATCTGTCTCTCAAGCACACACTAAAGTTACTAATAGCTGGACTAGTAGTATGTCAAATAGTCGTCTAAGTGCTTATTTCCAGCACATGTACATGTCTATAGAAAATGCACTGGCTTGGACAGCCTATTTTTTTCTATAGTCAGTGTTTTTACATAAAAGCATTACTTAGACTGAAAATTTTATGTGCTGGATTAGTTTCCAGAACCTAGCACTTAAACTGCTTGTTAAATGTAATACCTTTTGCTACAATTTAGGACGTAAATTGTAGTCTAAAGTTGCCGTACAATAATTTTACATAAGATGTATCATAAAGTAACCTTTTCTTTGCCATGAAAGTAACATGGTAAAAACACTTATTACACAAAATGCATTAGGCTGTGTATTAATTTTACTTACCTTGGGTATATTAAGTATTATACTCTCTTAGATGTCGGAAGCGTTCTTTGAATTTTATTATGTGTTCAAACATTATACATTACAATTGATAAACATCTCAAATAGACCACACATATTGATAACCTTTGCAAAAAGTGGCCAGAGGACTTTATGTTGTAAAAAGGATTAAGTCTATAAGTGAATAAAAACTGCAACTAACCCTTTCTATGCAGTTTTTAAGTCTTACTTCCACTACTGCCTTTCAGAATGGGACAACTCTAGCAAAGCAAATCTACAAAGAACCTTTACTCTTAAAAAAAAGTGCACACATTTTAGCAGGTATACAGCTCAGAGAAACTTGTAGATACACCTTTATTGAGCTCCGCATTTATCACCGCAGTGTCTCTATACATTCTTCAAATGATAATGTATGCATACAGTTAGCTAAGGGCCATTGCTAATACAGTAGTCCCTCATTAATCCGACACAATTCAGACCAGGTATGTGTTGGATTAGTGAAAAAGCCGGATTACTGGAGTTCAATTGTAAAACATGATTAAATTACATAATAGAATGTATATTGTAACTAAAAAAGTCAATGTTTACTATAAAGATGTACAATAGTTTCAAAGTAAGAAAAGTATGGTACACCAGTTGAAACGTGTTACATAACACTCTTGCATATGAATCAAAAACAAGTTAAAAAGCTTACAACAATTGAAAACATTAATCCTTTAAAACTTTGCAAAAAAGAAAAAACTAGTTAAAATAAAATGTAACTATTGATAAAAATAAAAAAATATTAACATTATTAAGAGTTGTCTTGTGCTGACAGAATATTATCATAAAAATGTATTTTTCAATTATATTTCCTATCATTTTTTAATGCAATGTTTTGCATTATTAATAACATGTCTAAACAAAGAAACTCTAATATATTTACCTCACTATAAAAACCTTTCAACTATTATACACTATAAAACTAGAAGCATAATAATTTTCATGAGATATGAATTGTAAACAGAATGGAATGTTGCCATCAGGTGTTTTTATCGGGCAGGAAGTGATAAGAAAGGGTCAGGATAAACAAGTGTGGGGCTAAGGATGATCTTCCTCTTTACTGCATTTGGAATTCTAATGTTATCTATTCTTTCAAGTGCTGATAATACTGATAAGGAAAAGGCCGACTGTGGTCAGATATTTTCTGAGGAAGTTATTTTATTTATCTTACGTCTGAAAAAGTTATTTCGTTTATCTTTTGATCAGAATTTGTCGTTTCATCGTTCTGTTTATCAGCACTTTTCACTCCTGAAACATTCCTGATATGAAAGCTATCTCCCCCTTTGGTTTTCTGGAACCAGAACTGGTTTTGGTTCTTTTATCAATACGATAGAACCTGCCGGATTACTGGGGGGGCCGGACTGGCGCAGGGCCGGATTATAGAGGGACTACTGTATATGCAAGTAGCCGTAGGGGCTAAGGTAGTGACTTGCCACTCAGCTGGTCCAGGTTCAATTTCCAATGCGACCATTAACAGTTTTTGCCCCGACATTCCCATGGTTCGGAAATCACAGAAAGCCGTTGGTCTCCAGATTAAGTGTTAGAGAGGGCTCTTGGCCAGGTGAAATAAGACCCATCTTTAACTTTTTTACAATAAAAACTTGACAAGAGGTAGATACCTGCACACATATAACACCTGTCGGGCTGCAGATTTTACCTTCTCAGCACATAGAACAGTAGTGTATTCAGAGAAGCCATCATATACAGGATTCAAGTTTTTTTCTATCGTGCCTGAGACATCAAACCACAGAACAGTAATGATGCCATGAAAAGACCTTAGAAGATGATTGCTGCATAATCCATTTTATAAGATCAAGGAATTCTTAAATTGGACACTCAATGTAATTTGATGCTTTACATTATGCCAATAGTATCCCTGAATTTTACCTTTATTTTGACGCGATTGTAATTTTCTAAAAATATTCAAATAAAGCGTATTATTATTGTACAAATAGTTCAAATACTTACTTACTTACTTAGTTGGCCACTCAAACCGTAAAAGGTTTTTGGCCTCGCCAACAGCCTTTTACGGTTTGAGTGGCCAACTAAGTAAGTAAGTATTTGAACTATTGTACAAATAGTTCAAATAGTTTGCTCAAAACAACTAATATAGGAATTTCATTGTTAACAATTCTTATTAATCACATCTTTTATCTCCAAATCGATCATAACTAGGGAACACCCCTACATGCTTTGTGTGACAATTTCATCACTCCTAGTGCTCGTTTAACCTCAACCTTGGACTCGGTTATGCCGGTTAGTAATGGGTTCCATTTGCTGTGCTCCTGATGCCTTTGATCTCTGACTTTTTACAAATATTAGCTGGTAGGTCTACACCAGATCAAGTACAATTATATAACACGTACATTTATTTAAAGTAGTTCACTTCCTTTGCTTGTGTTGCTACCAATTTATAAACGTTAACACCCAATGTTAATACTACAATAGTATTTATTACGGTTTTTATTTGATACCTGATAATTAAGTAATTAAAGAAAATAACTCCATTATATAACCACTGAAACATTAAAAGGCAAATGGGGTGGAGTCGTAAAAAATCATCTATAAAAACTTCCCTGAGGAAAAAATAAATAACTTAATAAAGTTTCATGACAAGCAATGAATGATAGAGTAATCAATAGAGACACGGCCAGACATACTTCGCTTTTATATGAAATTACCATACAGAACATAAATATTGCTAACCAACTTCACCTAAACAATGTTGTTCAGCATCACAGTTCATGGGACAGCTTGTATATAATTTAATTTAATTAAATTGCAGGAGAGAAAAATAACCTAAAGGACAATTATGAACAAAAAGAAAGTTATCCTAGAGAGTTGAACATGAAGAGAAGATGGAAAAACATCTGTGACTACCTACAAGAGGTGGGGGTGGTCTTATCAATAACCAGGCTTAATGGATTTAAATGATAACTTTATAATGATTAATTCTTAATTTTAAGCGGCTGATATCATAAATATTTTACACAGCTTCCAGTGTCAGCCATGTCAAAGGACTATTTATGATATATACATCTTATAATATGTACATCAGTTCCAATTATTTTGGCCCCTTTAACGATGAAGCATCCTCAGTCGTCAAAGATTCGGTCTCAGTTTGAAACCTACAAACATATTGTGATGTGTTTTACTTTGCAAGCTTTGGAGAATATTTATTACCCAACTTGTAAAAAAAATTATAAATAAAGGGTAGAGAGAGAAATTAACTAATCCGCAAGCCAATGCTATAGGAAAAATGAAGTTAATTTTTTAATAAAAAAAGGTATTACTAACCTTACATTTATGTAGAAACCTAGAGTTGAGCTGAGAAGGCACTGATAGGTGGTTCTGGAAAACATCAAATCTATCACACAACTACACACCAACAACAGCAACTAAACTACAATCTAACAACCAGAGGTATCTTGTGTTTTATAAATCATTCTTGTACAAATTGTTAAAAACATGAGTAGGCATTAAGTTCATTTTTGTAATTAAAACACATAAAACAATTTAGTAATTTGATAAATGTGTTAGTAAATAAAGGAAGAAAAAAACACAAGAGACCTTTACTTACCAACAATTAACAGGTTAAGCTTTAGAACACTTGACTATGGATTATTCTGACGGAAATCAGAAAATAATGTCCTAACATAATCAAATTTTATTAATTAGCAAAACAAATTTTCTGTCAATCTTTTTTAATAATAAATTTATTAACTGAACTACCTAAGAATACTGCTTTAAATACATTCTTAACTTTTTTATCAATTTTCAAATATTACCAATAACATTCACTTTTCCATTAGGCCTTTCGCCAGCATTGCACAGTGAAAAAGTGAACTTTATTGGTAATATTTGAAAATTGATAAAAAAGTGAAGAATATAATTAACCAAAATAAACTCCAACTCAACTTTACAACTGATTTAAATGGCCATTCTTCATTTTGAGAAATTATTAATGAGAGCTGAGTGTCATTTTTTTTATTAACCCTTTTGGGACCAAGCGGGCGATCTATCGCCCGCAAGTACTATGCGAAAACGACCGTGCGGGCGATTCATCGCCCGCCGAGATATATGCGAAAAGGACCGCGCGGGCGATCCGTCGCCCGCTCAATGTTTTTAATATATTTTATGTTACAGAGGTTAATGTTTATCAAAGTAACTGGTATATATGTTTAGTAATAAGTTCAGAATATTGTGAATCATTCGTGATTGCTGTTGGTAACACTGTTTGTAGTGTTGGAGGGAAATGAAAACAATAATACAACTGCGTCATAAGTTACAGTTGTGTTGAGTCGTCTGCCTGGAGTTTGTTTATATGCGAATGCTTACTGTGATTCTTTCGTTATTATTAGGGTTTGAGTAAAACGTTGTGTTTTCTTAGTAAATTGAGTTGTGTAGAACAAGTTTAGTGTTTGTTTGAAGTGATATTTTGTGTGACACTCAACAATGGAGTGAGAAAACCTTAGGACTAGTGAGTTAGATAGGGAACTGGCAATGTCAGATGACTCTGATCAAAGTAACTTTACTTTGTCTGATATTTTTGGTGACGATTCTGATTCCGATCCACATTACATCCCTGATCAGTCTACTTCTGTTTACAATTTGTCTTCAACCGACAGTGAAAATGAGGTAAGGAGTCAGACTAGGCCTAGAAATCAGCAGAGAAGGAGGCCTGTACCTAGGCCTAATAACAGTAGGCAAGTTTTGAGTGATTCTGATGCTGATGAGAACGAATGGGATGATGTCGAAAATGAGAGTGAGTGGGAAGATGTCAATGAATCAAACCCTCCTAATATTGATTTTGACTTTGAATTTCATGAAATCCCTGGGCCTAAACACATCCCCTCTCGAGCCACTAAGCCGTTAGATTTTTTCAATCTGATTTTTACGGAATCTCTTCTAAACATGTTTGTAAGAGAGACGAATAGGTATGCTGAGCAAACACTAGCTGACCCAACAAAAAACATATCACCTGGCAGTCGTCTTCAGAATTGGGTGCAAGTAACCAGCAAAGAAATTATGGCTTTTATAATTGTAATTTTCAATATGGGATTGAATGTCAAAGCCTACCCTAAAATCCTACTGGACAAAAAATGACTCCCAACATGTCCCATGGTTTGGCCAAATGTTTTCCCGGCGTCGATTCGAAAACATTTTATCTTTTTTTCATATGGTTGACAACACTAAATTGCCCAAGGCTAACGAACCGGGTTATGACCCTTGCCAAAAATTTCAACCCTTGCTAGACCACTGTAATTACATTTTCCAACACTTTTACATTGCCAACCAACAGTTGTCTATCGATGAAACTCTGATAGGAACCAAAAACCAGACAAGTTTGATGCAATATCTACCCAAAAAACAGCATCACCGCTGGGGTATTAAGTTTTGGGTTATTTGCGATGCTGTTACTAAATACTGCCTAAAACTGTTTTGTTACAAGGGGGCGAAGTCAGATGAGGATAAAGATGACATAAAAAAGTTTGGTCTGGCTTATACAGTGGTAAAAAAACTTATTTCTGCTTGCAACTACCTAAAAAAAGGTTATCATATCTTCATGGACAACTTTTTTTCTAGCATACCGTTGGTTAGATGGCTTTATTCAGAAAATACTTTTGCCACTGGAACTATAAGAAAAAATAGGAAAGGGCTCCCAAAAGAATTTGTTAAAAATAAGTTTTCAGTTGGAGAAAAACTTTACAAAAGAAAGGATAATGTTGTTCTATTGGCCTACAGGGAAAAAAAATCACAGAAAGGACCTGTTCTACCTATCTCATCAAAAAGTAAAATACAGAATGTGTCAGTCACTGTTAAACGTCGTGGGAGAATTACTACCAAAGATAAACCAGCTATGATAGCTGATTATAACAACCACATGGGTGGTATTGATACCCTAGATATGATGTTATATTCATATCTGGATGAGCGTAGAACCACAAAGTACTGGAAAAAAGTAACATTTAACCTGTTTTCCCGGATGTTAATAAATTGTTATATATTATATAAAGCTACTTGTGAGAAGAATCAAACAAAAATTCTTGATAGGTACCAATTTATGGTAACAATTATTCAAGAAGTTGGTGATGATTGGAAAAAACAACGAAATGGAGGGGCTGGTGACAGAAACGAAACTTTACCTACAAGAGAACTAATAAAATTGCCAGAAAAAAAGGAAAAGACCTGTTGGGTATGTTCGGATAAAGGAGGACATACAGAAGCAACTAGAAAAAGGAAGAGATCAAGGACTGTATGTTCAAGATGCGATGAAGGGTGCCATTACCAGTGCTTTTCTAAGCATCGGTGCCGCGTGTAAAGCATAAAAATTCAAAAAAACTTGTAAATAGTATGTGTAAATATTTGTTCTAAGTGTTATTGTGTAATTTAGACTGTTCTCCAGTGACCAGAATCCAGCTTAGAGTGAGTACCTAATCATTTACTGCATGTTAGTTGTATACTTTATATTTTAGCAAAAAACCCGTAGTTTACAGTATTTTATATATTTATTTATTTCTCAAGTAAATTTTACTGTACATAAATAAAACTTTGCACTTTATCAGAAAACTATGTTCTAAACATAATGAGCAGGTTTCCCACAGTAAAAATATTTCTAGTTTCAGAGCTATAGTACAATAGATTTGTAAATATAAAGATATAAAAATATATTTCTATTTATTTTTATTTTTTAAATTTTTTTTATGTGTGTATATGAAATTACTTTATGCTAGTACTGTAGTACATTGCTTTGCCTAAAAAATGACACTAAAATCATGTCTCTATCTTTATTGAAAGTTATTTTCTAAAGAGTTTCCCGAAATCCTACAAAATGCCCTTTTGAGGGACGGTCTTTTTCAGCTGGTGCTATGTTATATCACTGATAAAAAAAAATGTCACACAAAAAATGCCCATAAAATTAATGGTCCTAAAAGGGTTAACATACACTAGCTGTACCCGCCCGCTTTGCCGGTCATAATATTGAGTTTTGATTGTATCATTGAAATGTGCAGCAACCTTTCAGTTTACACAGTATCCAATTTACAACAGCTGATGTTTTGTGTAGTTTACTACTGTACTCAATTATTTTTAATTTTGAAAGTTTTGCCTACCACAATTTTATTCTATTTGTTTTTATTTAACAGCTGTTAATCAAATAAATCAATCAATTAATATAGCTTCACAAGATATCAAAACATAAAAATATAAACAGTTTAAAAAATTAACACATGGTTTAATTTAATTTTGACATATTTAAAACCCACAGCTGATATTCTTTTTATATTTGACTTATTATACCTTCATGCATCCTGCTATTTGATTAACATTGAAACTTTAGAAGTCCAAGGGATGGAGCCCTGAGGGATTAAAGAAACGGGAATAGGACAGAAACCTTCCCTGGGGTATATAGAACAACTTCCCCAAGTTTCATGGCGATCGGCTGGACGGTTTGGTAGCGCATAAAGGACAGACAAACATACATTGGATTTTATAGATATAGATAAGAATTTTAAGTTGGAATGGGCATATACACAACATTTGAAAAAAAAATTATCCAGGAATCTATGAATTTTGAAATATCATATTTTATGCGTTTTGAATCTACAGAGAAAAGTACCACGAATAGAATACTAAAACAACAAAAAAACAATAAGAATTATCTTAAAAACCAGTTTTGATGAATCAGTAAAAACAGTCCAACAGTATGAAAATATTAACTCTATATGGCCAGTGTATCATAGATTCAATCATGTTGGTATGATCCTCATTTCAGAATACAGATGACTATCAGTTACATTCCTATAACACTAGAAAAAAAAGAGTTAGTATATGGGCACCATATAATGGCATATATTGAAATAAACCAACTTTTTTGGGTAGTAAATTTCTGAGAAAATAACAGATGCATTTAAAGGAAAAGAAAGATCTGAAAAATTTAAGAAAAAATCAAAAAATTTTGAAACAAAAATATCTTTATTCATTGGAAGAGTTGATCTATTCAATTGAATTGTATAATGACAAATAAGGATTACCTGTTGACACTATTCTTCTTAACTCTTTGTATACTGATTTATGAAAAAAAAAGAGTATTTTATTTGAGAAGTTGATTTAACAGTTTGCTACTTTTATGATCTTCTTGACTGAATAAGTATTCAAACAAGTTGAAGGAATAAAAAAGCCCTAGTTACAATCGATCATTCATGTCGATGTACTAAAGTATCCTCCTTGTCTAGGCAATTACATTTTGACTCTTATGTAATCATCATTTAAAAGCTCAAGAAATAAAGAAGGCTTAGTACATCTAATTGTAAACTGTGTTTGTCCCTTCAACTAAAACCAGTTAGGATTTGCAAATTAACTAAACGCTAAACTAAACTAAACTAAACGCTAAAATCATTATTAGCGACTTCTGAAAAATCTATTGTTGAATTTACTACTGCACCAATAATATTTATACATTTAATTATTTTTTATTTATTTATTTATTCATAAGATACCGATCGTCAAGATATGGGCGAATATGGATTTCGAATGAGTGTGATGAGTGTAGATGAGCGAATGTAGTCATTGTTACAAACTAATTTACTTAGGGTATTTTATATTGTTATATTTTGTATGTATAATATTATATATAATATATTATAAGAATGAAGGAATATAAAATTTACTAGCAAAACCTGGCCACACTTTGCTGTGGCTAAGTTTGATATTAACTGTTGGTCATTATTTTAATGAACTGAGTGTTTACTTGATTTTATCTGAAAATAAAGCAATTTAGAGTTTTTTTCCATAAATAAACAATCATATGGTTACAGTAATAAAATAATGTGATATGAATAGGATATAATAAGCTCATAAATCACAGTAGCGCTTTTACAACAGTGACATTTATTTTAATTTGTGAAATGTACATAGATTAGGTCATTCTTAAAATGCCATGTTCCCATTTACAATTTTAAGAACTAAATATATGAAACCACTCTTATATATAAATACACTGTTTTTTTAAAAAATGGAAGTGAATCTATTCCTTACTTATCAAATTGTGTGTACAAAAACACAAGGGAGTTTGACTTTTATATGTATATATAGCTGTACCTGTCCACTTTGCCGGTCATAATCACAGGCCAAAGGCCAAATATTGATTTTGATTATATAATCACAATGTGCAGCAAGCTATCAGTTTACACTGTATCAAATTTATATCCAATTTAGAACAGCTGAAGTTATGTATAATGTACTACAGCACTCAATCATTTTTAATTTTATAAGTTTAGCCTACCAACATTTTATTACTTTGTTTTTATTTAACAGCTGTTAATCAAATAAATCGATCAATTAATATAGCTCCATAAGAATATCATTGGAATTTTGGAGGCCAGTGGGACGGAATCCTCTGAGAAGAAAATCCTTTCTTAGTGAGTCTCTAGGAGCCAAGATACATATTAGGGTGGGCTGAAAAAAATAAATGTTTTTTTTTTTCAAGTGCTATACCGCGAAAAACTTGCATATATACTTCATAAATAAAATGCAACTGAGAAAAAAATTATTTTTTCAATATCACGGTAGCGCAATGCAATTAAAATAGTTCGTTTTTTGAAAAAAACTTGGATTTTTAAAATTTTTCTCCGGTGTAAAAACTTTAAATAATCAATCGCTATAGTGAAAAAACTGTATAATTTGACTTAGAAAACAGAAATACACAATGAACCAGTTTAAAAAACAATGTTTACGGTAGCGCAAACAGCTTTAAATAACGGATAATTACGCTAAAAGGCGCAGTTTACAACACTGCCGTCCTGCGACAGTTTACTCACAATGCCTTTTAATAAAAAGATTTCTTTTAATTTATTTGTTGTTTAAAGTGTGGCAACTGCAAATTAATAATTCAAATTCCTTTTAACATAGTTTATTAGCATCAACTTAAATCATAGCATTACAAATCTTTCATGAAAATTGTTATTGAAAATTCAAAAAGGAATTTTGATTAGTAGGATATATTTCATCACTAAGTCCATAATCATTCTTGTTTAGGAAGTTTGAAGGCTGATTTGCTTTCAAAGCATGGCATAGCTGCTCTTGACTGTAGTGTAGTTCGGATGAGCCCATCTCTTGCTTCAAAACCAACTACTTTTTGTGAAGCGCTGGTTACAAGTTTGATGCATCGTTCAACCGCTTGCGTATGACAAGGAAATTTGTCGAATCTCCATTCAGCTGCGGTGTCCCCAGTGAAGATTTTTGCACGAATTTCTTCGTCGCTGATTCTTCTTAGTAATGGTGGTGGTGACAATGTGGTGGCAGTCCAGTCAATCAGTTCACTGTACTCTGTGGCTTGAAAATTTAATTTGGGTGGATGGAAAGCTCTAATTGACTTTCTTTTGGGTGCTGATGTCCTGGCCTTTATGATTCGTCTCAATCCCAATTCCCTTATGTGAGTTCTTTTATCTACTATCATACTCAACATCAAGTTTTCTGGGTGGGCAAAGTAAGCGTTCCTTTCAATAACGGGGTCTATTACTTGAAGCAGATTTTCAGGCAGGAATCTTGAGATTTTACAGTTTGAAATATGTGTTCTGGTCCATCAGTTAAGTACTTGCTTTTTTTGATATTGAACCAAACAGGCATGTATGACTTCAGAATAAAATGAACTACGATTTTATGTTCGTCTGATGGATATTCAACACTCACATACAATCTTAGAATCCTGTTAGCCATTGTTAGCCATCTTGCGTGAGAGAGTGGGCCAGGTTCACGGTGAGATAAATCTATAGGACAGATTCCTGATTGTACAGCAGAACTTATGTCCAGTAAATACTGTTGGTCCTTGCTCAATATGCTTCGGTCAATATCTGGAATTTCACACTCCACACTAGCAAATTTCACCAAGGGGAGTTTTTCGCAGTTATTGAGCTCTGTTCCGATAGGTCCTTTAAATGTTGTAGGCCCTGTAGTGTCTCCATCCAAAAACTGGAACAGGTGTCGGAGTGGTAATTCGTTGAAGTGCAAGAGACAAACTGCCCACTGCATTGGCCTTTTCAATTTTTCTTCAATTGTTCGAATTACGCCCCCTTTCCACCCTGTATTTGTAACGGTGCCGTCACATCCAATGACGTCTAAATCATCAAGGGAAAGTCCAGTTTTTTTCAAATAAGTAATTATACTGTCGGCAATGTTTTGAGCAGATCCAGAACAAGGTGTAACATGACCAACATATACAGATCCAGGTTCTTGAATGATAGAATAATGTTCTTCCTTAATCACTCTCCGAAAATGCTTTGAATTTACCTTCTCAATCACAATGGTGTCATCTTTCCTTCCATCAAAATACAATCCTTGAAATGTGTTGAGCTCAGCCTTATTCTGCACCTGCAGTTCTGTGCGGATAACCTTTTTCCCCCTTCGGATTTTATTTTTATCAATAACATTAGAATGTTCAGTTTTAGTTATAATACCAAAATCTTGCAAAAGGCTAGAAGCAATAGCAGCTGTTGCTCTATCAGAAACTCCAAAACGATCACTTGTTAGCGCAGTATTAGTCAATTTAACTCGCATCTGCCATGGTGACTTTACAACAGGTTCAAACTCTTCTTCATCGCTACTATCCTCATTTCTATTTATTTCAGTTGAGTTAGTCTTCTATTTGTGTAGGTTCCATAGTTTTTGAGCACGATGGCTGTGACAATGAGTCAACGTTCGACTGACATCTGCTGTACTCAGTGTTTTTTCTTTTTTGTCTTTGAATAATTTTTTTTGACTCCTTCACATCTACGTTACCAATTTTGCCTAAACTATGTTCTCTTTGAAGGTACAAAAACTTAAGTTCAATGACTGGTACTTTTTTTGACTTCTCACATGTACAAACAATCGATACCGGACACTCACACAAGTCAACGGCCTTTCGGCAATTGCAATCTAATGTTATTGTGCATTTGCATGCGGAGATATCAAACAGTCGCAAGGACTTTTGCTTGAATTCTTCAACTTTTTTTTTGAACGAGTCTTTTTCCTTATCTCGTTTGTAGGACTTCATAAGACCTCTGTAACTGTTATTGTAGGCATTGATCATTTGAACAATTCTGTAAAGGGAGACTGTTGGTATTGAGGCTTTATCAAATAATTGCTTAACTTTCGGTGCAACAATATTAGAAATTTGTGAAAAACTGTTGTTGTTCAACAATTTGTTGTTGGTTTCCACAGCTAAATTGTAATGTTCAAGAAAGAAGCACTTTAAAACGTCTTCATAGGAAGGCAGTTTACTTACAGGTAGTTCCTTTGGGTAACCGAATATTGGACAATCAAACTCACTACGCGTAATTTTCTTGGACAAAGCCATGACACTCAACACACACTCAACGTAACAGTAAAAGTAACACAACAGAAGCTTTGACACTGACAAACACTGCCGAGTCACTGACGCGAGCTCACAAAATGGCGAAGCAAGCGTACACAACACAAGGAATTGTGGGTTGGGTACGAGTGGTGGGGGAAACGGTACAGTCACATACAAAACGAATCATTCCGCGCGGGACGGCAGTGTTGTAAACTGCGCCTTTTAGCGTAATTATCCGTTATTTAAAGCTGTTTGCGCTACCGTAAACATTGTTTTTTAAACTGGTTCATTGTGTATTTCTGTTTTCTAAGTCAAATTATACAGTTTTTTCACTATAGCGATTGTTATTTAAAGTTTTTACACCGGAGAAAAAATTTTAAAAATACAAGTTTTTTTCAAAAAACGAACTATTTTAATTGCATTGCGCTACCGTGATATTGAAAAAATAATTTTTTTCTCAGTTGCATTTTATTTATGAAGTATATATGCAAGTTTTTCGCGGTATAGCACTTGAAAAAAAAAACATTTATTTTTTTCAGCCCACCCTAATACATATGTACAAAATTTCAAGTCAATTGGACATATAGTTTTGGAGAAATAGTGATGTGTGGTAAATGGCTTATATATATATATATATATATATATATATATATATATATATATATATATATATATATATATATATATATTACTGTAGTTGACTCTGAATCAGTGATATATCAGGTTTTTCACCATATTTAGCCATGTCCTGTGAACTGGCTATGCATTTGGTCATATGAAATTGTAAATTTTCCGATTCATATCAGTTTGTTCTCTTAGATAAAAAAGTTTCAAAGGCTAGAGAAATCTGCAAGTCTACTTTTAGAGGGCACAAAGTACTATATATGACTCTGAATCAATAAATTATTGTGTTTCTCACCAAGTTTAGCCATTTCCTATGATCTGGTTAAAAACTAAGTTGATAATTTTCCGATTAAAAACAGTTTGTTCTAGTAGATAACAAAGTTTCATAGTCTAGAAAAATCTGCAAGTCTACTTTTTAGAGGACGCAAAGTACGGTAATTGACTCTAAATCAGTGAAATGTTGTATTTCTAGCCAAGTTTAACGATGTCCTATGACTTTGCTATACATGTGTTCAGATTAAATTGTATATTTTCCCATTGAATACAGTATTTCTCCTAGATAACAACGTTTCACAGTCTAGAAAAATCTGTAAGTCTACTCTTAGAGGCCATAAATTAACCAATTTAATTAACATGCACAAATTGAAAATCTAGCTCTACCAATGGATGAAGGAGGTGAGATAGAGCAAAAAGTCATAGGACCAAAGTTGTAGATCGTCTCAAATCAGATGCAAAAAATGGTGTTAGTTTTGCTGTAGAACTGTTCATTTAGCCGCAACAGTCCAATTAGAGAAATGCTGATGTTGGCATTTAAAATTTTTGGTACTAAAAAGGCTGCCATCTTCGATTTACTAAGAATTTTTCAAAATCCCTTCTTATACATCTACAACATAAAAACTTTGACTCAAAAAAATGTCAGCCTCGTAGGCTTAGTACTTTTTTAGTTACAGCGATGCACATTTTTTACACTTGACATATTTGTATGAAATATCCTGTAAAAATTATAAAATTAATTCTAAAAGGAAAACACTAGTAGTTGCAATGTTTTTGTATAATGAGTATTTTATCATTACACTATATTTAGACAACGTCTGAATGCCAACATTTTGAATGGCTTCACCTTAGAATTATGGGCAATTCTTATTCAGCTTAGATAAGCAATGTAAAATTTCTAATCTGAAAATTATTAGCTCCTATCATTATAATTGTAGTAACATAATATATAATCATCCCAATTATGGAATGAGAGTAGTAAATATCAAAGACTAGAGTACTGAAGAGAATTATTCTTTCAATTGATGTCGAATTCAATTCAAAACATCTTTATTCAAGTTATGTAATGCTAGTTACAGTGGAATAGTGTCAATAAGATCTATAATATAACTCTACAGTACACTCTTGATACTCCGACATTTACTAGTCCGACACGTTTGGTAGTCCGACGCCACATCAGATGACGTACTGTACACTTAATACTGTATGTAATAAACCTTACTGTGTTACTGTACAAATGTTGTATAATTTCTTTGCTTACATTTATTCAATTGTGTTGTCAGCCTCATTTTATCACGGCTGATAGCGCGGAAATTCTAAGAAGGGTGTACGTAGTGCATTCAGTTTATCTTAGAAATCATAATTCTCGTGAATTACAATGGACATTTGGTAATCCGACGTTTTAGTTAATCCGACACACCGTCGGTCCCTTAACTGTCGGATTATCAAGATTAAACTGTACTTTCAAGTCAATCCCTACTACCTTAAGCTGTAATA
Organism: Stictocephala bisonia; assembly: GCA_035578905.1. Taxonomy (NCBI): domain Eukaryota; kingdom Metazoa; phylum Arthropoda; class Insecta; order Hemiptera; family Membracidae; genus Stictocephala; species Stictocephala bisonia. The sequence continues at coordinate 398,968 of JAQJVL010000629.1, forward strand.
AATGGAAATATACAAAATGAACAACTCCTCTACAGAATACATTTCTTTGTTTGTAAAATATTTTTTTTGAGTTTACTACGGAACTGCAATGTGTCGGGTTCTTCTTTAATATTTGTGGGTATATATTTTGAAAAATTTTGAACCTATAATTCTTGGTTTATTTTTTTTTTTAATTCCAGCCGGTGCCATTATTCAGGTTCTTCTTTAATATTTGTGGGTATATATTTTGAACCTATAATTCTTGGTTTTTTTTTAATTCCCGCCGGTGCCATTGTTGAGTGATTTTATCTTTTTTCCTAGTGTCATGTGAATGATGATAATTAGTATTATTGGAGGTTCTGGCTATACATGCTGTTTCCAGAACATAGACCATAAACAGTGATAATATTTAAATTTTTAAAGTGTGGTCTAGCTGAGTCATCTTTTTTTAGCTTTAACATTGTTCTAACAGCTCTTTTCTGACATTTTAAAATTTCATCAAGATTATTTTTTGATGTTGAGCCATATAGGCATAATCCATATGATATATAGGAATGAATGTAGGAAAAATATATAATCTTCAATGTTTGTAAATTACAGAGATGTGACATTTTTGAAATAGCATAGATACCGGAATTTATTTTTGCTAGAACAGTACGAATATGGTCATTCCAGCTCAAATTTTCATCAATTTCTAATCCAAAAAACTTAGTATTTTTCTCCCTTGCAATAATATTATTTTGTAGAATTATTAAGGCTTTCTGATGTGTATTTTGATAAGTTAAGGTCAGATTGAGGTCTTTTAAATTTAAGAGCTCAACATAGCAAATGTTTTCTACTTCTTCTAGTGTACCTGCAGAAATTCCCAAGGTGGTATCGTCTGCATGGAGAATTAGATTGGTATTGTTAGCGAATGATAAAGAGCGTTGCATGTTTTTAATATAGCATAGGAAAAGTAAGAGATCTAAATTTGACCCTAGGGGGACACATGCTATAACATTTTGTATTTTCGACCTTATTTTCAATACTCTATTTGTCCCTGTATAGTGCTTAATTTTTACAAATTGGGATCTCTGTGTTAAATATGATGTGAACCAATTTAGTGTATTTTTTAAACTCCTAGGTTCTTAATTTATGTAGTAAAGTACTATGGTCCACACTGTCGAAGGCCTTTGATAAGTCCATAAAGTCTCCAACAGTGTAACCCCATCTATCAACTGATTCAATTACAGACTCTAAAAATTCCACAGCAGCACTCATTACTGATCTTCCTGGATGGAAACCATGCTGTGAGTCATCTAATAAATTATTATCCACTAAATAAAGCATAAATTGCTTATGTGCAATTTTTAATATATTTTGGAAATTACAGATAATAGGGAAACTGGGCGATAGTTAGAAATGCATTTTTTTCTTTTTCTTGTGAATAGGAATAACTTTGGACATTTTTAGATGTTGAGGGAAGATACCAGATACTACATCTATAAGATACTACAGAATAAGATAATATAGGAGTATAGTACAGATCAACTCTGAAGTAACTAAATTTTGGTTTCCATTTGTATCCTCCATTCTTACTATTACGGATTTTCAGATGTATTTAATAATGTAGCTGGGTGGAAAGGATAGAAGGCTTATTTAGATATTAACCCATCCTGGACACAATTTTTGAATAATGCCTTTAAATTAATTCAATTGTATTTTAATTCTGTAAATGGAATTATTGATAATCATTTGAGTTTATATTAAAAAATCCACTTTCTGAGAGTTTACTTACAGTTGACTTAACCCATTGCGGATCGAATTATTTAAAAGTGTGCGCCCCAGCAGGTACAAATTAATTTGCGCAGCGGCCAACAGTACAGTAACAACGTGCTGCTATAAAACTGCAGGTAATTGGTTAGGCCACAACAGTGGCCTGCTGGGATACCAGCGATATAGCAGTGACAACAGGACAGGTGGCAAGCCAGGTTATGGAGTGGTAGGGATGATGTCGGAGTCGTAATCTAGATATAGCGCATGCAGTTCAGGCGAAGAGATAAGAACATCTGAGTCATTGAATAGACTAGGCTTGGCGACAACAACGTCCTCCTATGAGACTGTACCCTGCGTAGTAGTAGAAGCAGATTGCTTATGCGAGCTGAGCTTGTCATTGTGCCGCTAGGCCCAGCCCTGCATGCGAGTTGAGCTCGTCAGTGATCCGCAATGGGTTAATCCATTGGTTGACTTACCATTGTACTATGTTGTTCAAGAACATATAAACAATAATGTACTAAGAATCATCAGTTGTTTGGAAGTTTTTGTTGGAGTTTAAAAAAACTGATTCCACGCAATCTTTCTGACCAGAATTAAGGTTGTGACCCTTGTGACCACACAACTCCTATATCCAAAACTAATTTTCCCATGACGTTTTGGGATATAGGATCAGCATTCAGCTCCACTTTTATCGTACATAAAACGGTTTTCTATAATTCTTGATATAAATAAAATTAAGAACAGAAACACAATTTAGAATAACGATCATACTGAATACCATTCAAAATGTTTCAAAATATTGGAGTTGAGATTTATTTATTACTGTCTTGAGAATAGAAAACAAATAACGCTTTGTCAGCTCATAAGTATAACTTAACATTTTCTAAAACAATAGTTAAACAGCAGACTACGGAACTAATACACGTAAACATACCGATTAATGACACAAATACTCAAGTGAAACACGTACATTTAATTATCAACATATTCAAACTGGTGAGGTGAGTGTTTCGACACATGTTAGGGTAGTACACAAACTGGAAAAACAATCAAGGACAAACAGGCAAGAGCACACTCAGAACAAAAATCTTACGGCCACATGTGGACCAGGGCCAGGAGACTCTTGGGTGGAGGGGAACGAGAAGCGCCCCTGGGGCCGGGAGGTAGGGGAAAGCGTAGAAGGACTGGTTCCCTGTGGGCTCTGAAACATCATATTCTAATCGTACATTCCCATTCGCGATCAAATTACTGTGGTTGCCAAGAGATAAGATAATTTATTTAAATAATATACTTTTAGCAAAATATATTAAGAGAAATTAACTTACCTGAATTAGTGGACTGACGCCGTTAAAGAATACAATTTTGTTATATTTACATGCTCTGAGCCTAATTCACCAAGGTTGTCTATATACAGAGTACAAATTTTACTTCTGAGGAAAATCAATTTGATTACTGAACAAAAACTAGCAATAAACTGACCAGGTACAAAGTCCTGGCGTCTTAGACTGCTCAGCCACTGTCTCTCCCAAATATATATTAGTACTATTATATTAGAAACATTTGGTTATAAGTCAAATCCTAGTTTGATCAATCAATGTAATGAGTTTCGCTGATGATACAATTGTAATGGGAAACAACAAAGAATCAGTAAAACTTTTATATGATATATTAAATATTTTTAGTGAAGCTTGTCTAAAATAGAATATCAATTAAACAAAAGTCATCAACATTTTAAGTGGACTATTAAAATGTGACTTTTTACCATAAAAGTCAAAAAAATAACACTTATCTGAAAAAAGGAACAGATTAAGTATCTTGGAATACATTTCAATAACGAAATAGTTCTTAACTGGGAAGAAATAATTAATAATCTTAATGTAAAAATAGAAAATCTTACAACTTCACTTTTCTTAAATTTTTTAAACAACTTTAAACGGCCAAATTTATATATAGCTTTAAGAGTGCTTTGAACATATTATCATGATGAAGAAACTCACTTATTGGATATTTTATAATTTGTAGCAATAAAAACACATAACCTAATACAATTTTTAAATGTACACTTGAGACCTTCCAAAAACAAGTTTTTTATTGTCAAAAACAACAAGAACTACAACATAATTTGTAAATTTACATACAATTTTCAAATTTGAAATATTACTCAAGATGGGAGGCATTCTTCAACATATAAATATCTGTCAAGTTAAAAAAATATAAATGATATTATATTAACAGATAAATTTTTTTATGATAAAATAAAAGAACACTTTCCAACGCTGAATCAAAATTATTCAGATGATTATGACAAAATTAACTGTAAACTAATCGGAAAAACTCTTTTGACAAAGAATTCACAATTTGGTGTTCATTTGCATTTGCAAAATAAGGGTAGAGCTATAATCATTTTTCAAGAATGTGAACAAATTTCAAATTTTTTAATAACTTAAGACACGTTATATGAAAGGATTACATCAAAATGTTAATAAATATGGCACCTATACGATGCATTCAAGGCAGGTCCAATGACGATCTCTGGTGTAGACGATGCTCTACAATCTCAAATCATATAATTGAAAGTTTACCCTTCAATCGTATAGTTGTTAATCAATGTCCCTTTGGAGAACCATTTAGAAATACCCACCACAGCAAAATAAGCTCCTTCATTCATAAGAGATGAAATCAAATCAAATTTGAGAGACCCAAAGTCAAACTGTTAACATGGTTTGTAAACCTTAAGGCTCAGGTAACTCCAAGTTTATATCACAAGACTTACATTGCTATAAGGAGAACTGTTGTGGTCCTCATTGTCTAGAGGGGTGGGCAGAGGTGAGGGGAAGTGGAAGCTAGTGAGATCTGGTAGTGAACCGGTGTTGTTGCCGATTGGAATTTGAATAGTGCCAGGCTCTTGTGCAGATGGGAATATACTGAAACACAAGCCTCTATTTTAATTCAAATATCCTAGAATTAATATCTAGCCAGTCATTATACAAAATAGAAACAGAAAATTAGTAAATGTACTAAGGAATATACCGTATGAAAATCTTATCAGCCACCAAACTATGAAAAAGGAAATAATCAAATCATTAATAAAAATAAGAAAGTCCAAAAACAAAAACTACAGTATAAATACTTGTGTCTTTTTGTTAAATTATTGATATCCCGTGAACTGTGTGTGATCTCTCAGCTAAGTCAGATACCAACTTAAGAAGTGAACTAACCATAAAACACAGCACAATACTCACAATGTTTACTTCTCCTAACACTTTCTTCTTATGGTAGTTCTTAACATGTACTTTATGTGCTGTAAGTTATTTTTTTACTAGAATTAAATCTTTAGGTTAACTTATTTTATATTTCTTGTTGTAAATTAGATTTTGATAAGTGCCTTCCAGCTCATAACTATTCTTACAAATAAAAACTATTCAATGAAATTAAAAATAACGTTTCTGAAAAAATTAAAATTAAGAAAGATTATCATATTCAGGTTGCTTTTTTTAATCATGTTAATAAATATTTATTATAGTGGTTTATATTTAAAAGTACAAGATATTGTGTAGTACAACTACAAGAACAAAGCATTTTCTTATGTGTCATTCTATTAACCGTGATGTAAATGTTACAGACATGTTAATGTTATTAATAATAACATTAACATGTCTGATAAATAGTTCTGCTTTGCATTTGTAACCAAAACTACCTTTGTTGATTGTATAAAAATTTTTTTACTATAACATAAAAAATATCAATTCATTAATTGAATTGTCTTTGAAAAATATAAATAATTCAATTCAGTTAAGTAGAGGATTATTTTGCAATAAAATCACCTTTCTGTAGAGAAAAATACGAGGGTTGTCCAACAATTAAGGTTTTCAATGAGCTCCTGTTATGACAGAGGAAGCCAGCATAAATCTTAAATAAGAATTTAACAACTTTTTACTATATTTACCTCATACAACTATATGATTATGTATAACTATATGAGTCCTCAATAGTGGTAACTAATTTCAGGACGTATTCCTCGCTTACCCCCATGACGATTAAGGCAAGTCACCAACCCTCCTCAACACTCTTCTTCCTTCTTCTAGCCTTCTTCAAACTCCCTACTCTACTTACACACATTTTTTTATGTTTAAATACTTCTCTTCGTGTATATCGGTCAACTGGCGATAGATTTTAAGAGGAGTAGAACCCTTAAACAATATAAGTCTAATCTCAGACTCAAATTCATACTTGGGAGAGTGTCAATTCTCCTTTTATCATTAATGGCTGCTAAGCCAAGACTGAGTAAAATGAAAATGAAATGAAAATTGTCTTTATTAGGCGGAGGACTAACTCCGCCTAATAAAGACAATTTATTAGTGTATATCGGTCAACTGGCGATAGATTTTAAGAGGAATAGAACCCTTAAACAATATAAGTCTAATCTCAGACTCAAATTCATACTTGGGAGAGTGTCAATTCTCCTTTTATCATTAATGGCTGCTAAGCCAAGACTGAGTGAAATGAAAATGAAATGAAAATTGTCTTTATTAGGCGGAGGACTTAATAGTCCTAACTCCGCCTAATAAAGACAATTTTCATTTCATTTTCATTTCACTCAGTCTTGGCTTAGCAGCCATTAATGATAAAAGGAGAATTGACACTCTCCCAAGTATGAATTTGAGTCTGAGATTAGACTTATATTGTTTAAGGGTTCTACTCCTCTTAAAATCTATCGCCAGTTGACCGATATACACGAAGAGAAGTATTTAAACATAAAAAAATGTGTGTAAGTAGAGTAGGGAGTTTGAAGAAAGCTGTACAAACATCCATAATGAGGCTCGCTGCGTATAAGTTTTGAACGAGACAGCAACAAACGTTCAGGAACGTTTGCTTACAGATCGGCGTCTCTAAGACTATCATTGGACAAGATTTTGTTAGGCTATAGAGAAAATAAGAAGGGATCTTACAAATGGCATTTACACCATGACATCGCCCACCCTCACATTACTCGCACCACATCAGATTTCATCCCCAATTTTGAGTTGGAAATCATTGACCATCCTCCTTACAGCGATGATTTAGCCCTCAGTGATTACTATTTGTTCAAACAAATTGGGAGGAATAAAATTTTCAAGCAACAAAGAGCTGAAGGCAGCTGTTGATTCCTTACTGCATGAGTCAACGGAAGAGAATTATGACTGATTGACTAGATGAAGTTTTGGATGAAATCCAAAATTTTTTCATCATAATGGAACAATGTTGGTAATTGGAAAAAATTAGTTTGTCAATAAATTATGTGTACTATGTAAACAAGTATTAGGAACCTTAATTTATTGCAAGATATTCTGATCATTGAAATGTCATTTTTCAATTGTTTTGGTTTTCTATTAATACAATCTAGGTAGTAGGCTAATATATAAAGACTGTTACGTTGTGGGTGGGTGGGTCAGTACCACTGTACGTGTATGGGTGGGTCAGTACCACTGTACGTGTATGGGTGGGTCAGTACCACTGTACGTGTATGGGTGGGTCAGTACCACTGTACATGTAGGGGTGGGTCAGTACCACTGTACGTGTAGGGGTGGGTCAGTTTCACTGTACGTGTATGGGTGGGTCAGTACCACTGTACATGTATGGGTGGGTCAGTACCACTGTACGTGTATGGGTGGGTTAGTACCACTGTACGTGTATGGGTGGGTCAGTACCACTGTACGTGTAGGGGTGGGTCAGTACCACTGTACATGTAGGGGTGGGTCAGTACCACTGTACGTGTAGGGGTGGGTCAGTACCACTGTACGTGTAGGAGTGGGTCAGTACCACTGTACGTGTAGGGGTGAGTCAGTACCACTGTACGTGTAGGGGTGGGTCAGTACCACTGTACGTGTATGTTACGTCCTTACGTACTATAAAAAATGTTACGTACTACTCATACAGTTATTAGATATGTTTTCAGGTTCATGATAAATGCTAATATGTTTCTTTAGTCAGTCACTAGTATGAATCTACCAAATGTTATGTTTCTTTAGTCAGTCACGGCTCACCAGTTCTTTCAGTTCGTTCTCTTAAAACAATTTTTCATCACACAATAAAGAGAACAATGTTTTTTACACTTTTATATGTTGTAACTTGAAAAGTTATATAATGTAAAACAAACACTTCTTCTATTTCATGGTTTTTATTATTTGTATGAAAATAAAAATGTTTTGAGGGGTCAATAGTAATTAATAACTAATCAATTTAATTGAAAATGAATAAAATACGCTCTTACAATCATACATTCATTTGAAAACATAGAATGCAAACTATTAATTCAAAAAGACTTCCAAGTGGTTTCAATATTCAAAACGAATCAATTGTAACTATTGGTGCTGGTATAGAAACTAAGTAGCAAAAGGTTAGAAATGCAAAATTCAAGATTTGGATCCCAAACTAATCTGATAATCAGTACTTGAATATAGTTCACAAAACGCCTACAACCCACATGAAAAAAACTTACTTCAATAGTAAAATCAAACTTAAATTAATGATAGTAAATTATAAAATAGTTTACCAAGTTTGAAAATAATGAATGGTTTATTAAATGGATCAAGGCAGAAATTAAAAAAAATTTCTAACTACTTAATAGAAATTATAAAAAAAAGTAAAATAAAGTAAATTTTGACTTGGTATAAAAAGTCTAATTTCAACATTTGTTTAGTTTTTGTATAGTAAGTTGTTTTATGGCTGAGAATATATAACAAAGTATATATTTTCTCATGAAATAATGGCCAAGAATTTGATGTTAAATTTTACATGTAAGTGGTAGTTTTTTTTTTTTATATAAAGTGTGGAGTTTGTTTTCAGAGAACAAACTGAAATACTTGGAGTATTACCTACTTTCTAAGCTATTAAGCTATTTTTTACACAAGACACACTAGACAAAATTATAAATATATATTATTTCTTAAGACAGTTTTGCATAACAAAAATATCAATATTGTACAAAAGTGTATGACTGAATATATCATTATTAACAGAAAAATATAATAAAAAGACAGTTTGACCGATGTTTTTGACAATTTTGAATGGCATGCTTTAAAAACTGAAAATCTGATTCTCACTCTAGCTATAAATGAAATTTTACATTTGTCATAATATTTAACTAACATAAATGTCGACATTAATATTATAAGAATTAAAAAACTATTCATTAAATGTTATTTAAGTATGTAGGAGAAGTGATAGGAAACTAACTACAATGCCAAATATACAAAACAATTCTGAGGTTAATCTGATTTTTTATACCATAATCAACAAGAAGTAATTATTCACGCTACAAAATGATTGAATTGTGATGGAGCAATAAATGTTGATTGTGATTCAAGACAGAAATTCCACGGAGTACAACACAATTTCAATGAATTATTACTCTGAAGTTGCCAGTGGCATCAAACACTTTAGATATGTTGATTTGCCAGTTTATTTTTTAAATTAATCTTATATGATAGTAGTGTTGATTTCTCATCAATAATTGTGTATACACAATACGTCCATACGCACTTAATGCCAGGAACTCTGGGAACATCACACGACCTGGGCCGACCGTCTGGACTGACAGAGAGCTGCCGTCGGCTGGGTTCATAACCATCCGTCAGCTGATTGTGGCTATCCATAGCTGTCAAAAAATAATAATGATATATTTCATTATTGATTGTTACAGTAAAAGATCTATTAGAGAGGTTTTTCTAGAAACTTAAATTACAATGACTTAAGAATTACAATCCTTCGCCAATCAGAAATCAATATTGAGTGATTAAATTCTGCGTTTTTTCTGTTAGAAATAATGTGAATGATACAAACATTAAAACTTTGTCAATGAATAAATAAAAATAGCTTTCCTAAATAATAATAATCACTCATAGATCTTAATTTGAAAACATTATACTATAGTAACGGGGTTACTTTTGCAATTGAAATTATGATCAAGTTTTATTAAGACTGAAAGAACTTTCGATAATTAAAAAGGAGCAGTTTATCACTTCAGACGGTTTGTGTATGTGGAAAATTTGAAGCCAAAAGGTACTACATATGATTTTGTTTAGAATAATTATCATTCAAGATTGCTACAAGTTATTATTGATTCTTATCAATGATGCAATTCTGAATAGTTTACACAAAGCTTTAAGTATTATATATAGTAATTTATTGAACATAGAGAAAGCACACTCAACACTTACTTTGATCATATTAATTTACTATTTGAATTCTCTTTACTATTTTTAAAATCTGTGATCAAGAACATTTTTATATTACTAGCAAAGACAACATTTGTATTTTATAGCTTAAAATTAAACAATTTATAATTTATTTTTCATAAATGGGTAATTTCTTTAAATAACTGGACTGGAAAATCAGATCTGCTTTATTAAGTTTTATTTGTTGTTTGTTTTACTTTTAATATTTGTTAGTGTTTACTAAATAGTAAGTAGATACGATAGTGAGAATTTTGAGACTGGAAACAGTGCCAAAGGAGTGGCAAGAGGCTGTCAATGTACTTCTCTACAAAAAGGGGATAACTGAGACTGTTCAAATTACTTATAGAGGAACTTATAAAATACCCTAATAGATAATATTAAATAGGCTGAAAGCCTATGGTAAAGATTGGACAACACTAAGCAGGTTTACGAGAGAGAAATCAACGAATGGACAGAATGAAGAGCTGGCCTCTAAATACTGGGAGTACAAAACAAAACTCTATGTATCAAACAGACACCTTTGATATCAACACAGGAGTTAGATGAGTTGTCTCCTATTTTGTTTAACATAACTCTTGAAAAACCTCTGATGGTAACAAAGTCTGTACCAAGGGGTGCCATTATGGAAGACACAATCAACATTCTATAATTCGCTGATGATGTGGTTTTTAGTATAAAACCACATCATCAGTATTTTATAGTAACGGATAGTATAAAACACTAGCGGAAGTTTTTGAAAAAGAAGTTGGCAAAGTAGATTTACATGTAAATGAAGATAAAACTAAATATACAAATAGTAAGAGAGGCAGAGCCAATTAACTAACTCAAATTAATACATTTTCAATACAGATGAATTCAAATATTTTGGAGGGATTATTAACAGCCAAAACAAGATGGATCAGGAAAAAATACGGCCAACAGATATTACTGGAGTCCATTACAATTATTTAAGAGCAAGTTGTTTTCTAGAATCACCAAACTTAGAATATGTGAGAATATATGAAGAAATTGTACAACCTGTATACTTGTATGGATCAGAAGTCTGGACAGAAACAATAAACAACAAGAACGACTGATAACGTTTGATAAGTCAGAATATATGCAGTATTTTTAGAACCTGTTTTCTTACATGGGTCAGAAGTCTGAACATTAACAAAACAACCAGAAAAACTTGGAAGACAAGAATATGGAGGATAAAGACAAATAGAAAGCTTAGAGAATTGTACACAAAACCTGAAATAGCCATGGTTAAGGAGCAGGAGAGTAAGATAGATGGGTCATGTCAAAAGGAGAGAAGAGGATAGATCTATTAAGTTAGAATGGACTGGAAAAACAGTACGAAAGCACCCTTTAGGCAGACCAAGGTCAGTATGGGAAGATCAAGATTAAGAGACAGATGATGTGGCAATGGTCAAAGACATAAGAGTGTGGATACAACTTTTGACGAGAATTAAATCCAACTAGGATTTTACCATCCAGATATCTTATTATCAGGAGAACAATATAGAAGTTATTATTGTAGTTCATTCCTTTTTAATGTAGTCTGTATTTTTTTTATTGTAGTTTTTTTTTTAATCAGAAATTTGTCAGCTGAAGAAAAATACATTATAAGTACTATTATTTTTGAGTTTGCAGAAGTACATATCTGCAAGAGTACAAGTCAGCATGGAGGGTTGTTTAGGTTTCAGTTTAAAACTGTCAGAAAAGTATTTTTAAGTCAGTTTTTTTTTTTATAACCAGGTTTTATAATTCAGGTGAAAATGTACTTACTATTATAGGCCTTCAACTGGCCAATGGGGTCCATATAGATTTTATGGCTGGAATTTAAGTGACAATGCTGAAAATATAGGTTTTATATATATATATTTTTTGTATTTATGTCTGCATTCTTTATTTTAATATAAGCGAATTATATATAATTCAATTGGAAAACTTCTTTATTGAGTCGAAATTAGGGCAAAATTGACAATTCTTAAATTTAACCTCTTAAAACTAGAGAATTAAACATTTTGTTATATATAAATACATAAACTAGAGTACTTAAAGAATTTACTTGTTAATTACATAATGAAAATTACGTTTTCTTAAATTATACTAATTGACAGCCAAACAAAACAAATTTGATGAATAGAAATTAGTTATAAATAGAAAGGTGTTATTTACACAATCGTAATCCGGGTTGGACCGTGTCTGGTTATTATGTACACTATGTACAAATTGCCGACGTTTCGAGCACATATATACTCTGTGGATCGAGTAGCAGAGTGTGTCGCCCTGAAGATAAAGGTGTATTTGTACGCCACCTTAGTTTGTTTCAAATACTACATTTGCTCCTACATTCATAATTCAAAATCCATTACTCCTATATCTTGGCAATCAGTAACTTAAGAATAAATAACTTTTCATTTCATACCTTATCTAAGAGTTCATCAAATTTAGATAGTTAGTCCTATTTAGGGATTTAGTTTTGAGCTTCAATAAATCTTGTTCTTAGTTGTTCTGTATAAAGTTATCTTGCTAAGACCATCTCACAGAGTAATTATTAAAAGACAGATGTAATTGAACATATTTGACTTTATTGATTAACTCTCCAGAGTGGTTTGATGTAATTTTATGTCATGGCTTGTTAATGCAAAAAAACCTAACCTTCAGCATTGAATTGGACAGCGGTCTAAGGCGTTGTACTAAGTCCAAATACAACACTAAGGATTTTCAGTTCAAATCCAGTTGCAGCTGGTACATTTTCCTACACCATTTAATAGTGGCACTGGTCTGTGGCATTGTGGTGATGGGCTCATGTTAAATAAACTACGTCCGGCAAGGGGGGTGGAAGTTGACATGATATATGTTCCTATTATAGTTACACGGAACAACACATTTTGCAAATTTTTACAATAAGAGAAAGAAGACATGTTTTCATTATTTTTTTTTAACTGGATGGTTTTTTAGACTTTAAAATAGTGTACAAGGCATTAAAGGCATATGATTAACTTAGCTTAAATAAATAGACATTAAAATAACTAGGCAAATAAAAATAACACAACAAATTTATATTAATTTTATGAAATAAAAAATTGGAATATATAAGAGTTGTTTCCTCTCTTAAGTGCTAAGAAATTGTAAAATATGAATATAAAAAAAAATTGTTTATATCTATGAGGCGTGTTTTTAAAGTAAGTATCGTTTTGGAATCCCGCCGCTGTAGCGCTGCGGTTGGCGTTCAGTGCATGCATGCTGGGTACTACTATCTATTGGCAAGCCACAGCCGTTACGGATCCAATCGACTGTAATTAAGGTCACTTATGACTGTTTAAAATTCCTCCTCTGGTTAAAAATGCCGCCAACTATGAATTATGCTTGTACATTTCCCTGCATAACTCTGTTTTGTAATTTTATATTTACCTATATTACTAGTGATTATTATATAAAAGAAAACACGCTTTCAAACTTTATACATGACACTAGTGTTTACTTTAAATATACGAGAAATATTTGTTGCTTTATTTAAACAATTGCTTTTTATATTGATTTTTTTTATACATTTTCCTAAATAACGTGAAATTTGTTATCTTTAGATGAAAACATATTCTATATATTTTTGTTTGCCAGATAATTACCTTTAGAATGGATACATAACTTGTACTTCATCATGCATAGCTCGTTAATATATAACAAAACAAATTATCCTTGCATAGTAAAGTCATTATGGAAATGATATAATTTGTGTTTTTCTTGGGGAAAACAATATAGTGACTTTAAGAATCTTGAAATACCTATCAAATTACTATAATTTTCCAATTTATGAATAAATGTTAACTTTTAAAGTACTGTGCAAGTTTTATTTTCGTTTAAAAAAGAACACTAACGGCATATTATTAAGATAAGTTTTAACTACATTACAATAATTAGAAGGAAAATAATGTACAGTACAATAATATTACAATGTAATACTATAATTCAATAGTATTATATACATTACCAAATATATATTGCTAAATATGGAACCCTTTGCCATAGAAACCTTTAGATGTCTTGAACTGGAATATGTGAAATGGATATGAATAAATTTTATTTATAAAAAAATAATAATAAGTAACAAGAATTCTAACATAGTCTTATTATAAAAGTAATAATACAGACGAGAAATAAGTTCCCGACCTACAAGTACAAAGACCACAAACTCTGGGCCACCACAGACTCAGACCATTAACTCACAAGAATCAAAATAAAACTCACACCAAGAGAATAAACCAGAAGAAAACACACATAGGCTACAATAAATTGACACGAAAAAAATTAAACATTCTGTCATCACATTAAGAATGGGAAAAAGACCATGCAAACAACTGGGGAATGATCAAAAAGAAAATCACTGAGAAAGCCAAAAAAATAGTACTACTAGATCTGAATCTACAATTCGTATTAATATACAGTACAGCTATGTCCGAATTCTGCTGCATGCTTAACATGCAGAAGTAGGCATCCATCTGCTTCTTCGTATGAGGCAGGAGAAATGCTCGATACATCCATAGTTGTCTCGTTCATCATCATAAGTACAGATAATATCTTTTCCTCGAGACTCATCCTCTACCATGTTCTTAGCAAGCAACTGGAACAATTGTATTTTGTTTTCGTTGACACACAGGAATTGCTTAAACTTTATTGGAGTTGCAGTCAAATTCAGGACTTTTAATATTTAGTTACGCCATTATCTCTTATTTTTCAAGTATCTGCCTTCAAACTAATTTCTAGTATATCTATCAAACACAATATCTAGTTGAGAAATACTGTTCAGTTGCTGTAAGGTTATGGCTTGAAAACGTGTTCATACTATCCAGAAAATGTTGTAGAGACGCCAGGATTAAGCATGTGTACTATGTCTGCACCATCAAATAGTTAACTATGATTAATTTATTAGGTTAGCTATGATTAAAAGAGATGTCATGTTTTGTTTGAATGCACTCAATGATATCTGACTTGTTGAACAGTTTTCGTAGTTTTCCGTTATCTGATATGCAGAACACGTTGGAATCTTAACGCAAATTAAAAATCCTGACTTTGCCTTATCTATTTTCCTTGTTATGGATTTGAATATGTGAATATTGATTCAAGGAATAATCTCATCAATTAAATTTTGTACTTGCTTAAGACGGGACACAACACATTCATCATACTGTTTTTCATCTAAATAAAGTGCTTCCTTAATACAATTGACAGCTTCGACTTATGCAATTAGTTTGGAGCTCCCTATTGACACCAAATAGGTTTCTGCAATAGACTTACTTTTTCAATAAATACATTAATAATTTCTTTGACATGAGCTAAGAACATATTCTCAAATGCATTATTATCTTTATAATGATTTGCACCTACATCATTTAAATTTAATTTCTCTTCTAATTCTTCAATCAAAGAAATCATTCTCGGGCCTGCTACCATCTACTTAAGCAAAGCATTTTCAATATCAAGAATTCCAATAGCTCGACCTTCACCCTTTATAAAATTGTTTTTGAATTCATGATGATGATAGTAGAATATTGCAGAATATAGTTTAGGAGTTTTGCTGCTTGTAAGGTTGTCATGAAGAAATTCAGAATGTATATCTTCTGCAGTTGTTTTTCTGGAAGATTCTGTAAAGTCCATACGAATATTGGCAACCAACAGGAATAGTGGATAGCGTCCAACGCAAATGTCCATGGACATCACTGAGCCAAAGTGTCAATGTGCATTGCAAAGTTTGATGTACAGATACTCTGTACAAGGTGCACAAGAAGAAACTCCAGTTTGGTTAGTGTGTTCCAATATTGGAACTGAGGGTGAATATCTGTTTCGTTAGTCCGAGCTCTGGTAGTCTGCTAATTTATCCATAGAATTTTAACCTTCGTTTTATCATGTCTTTTGTTATGTTTGAAAGTAATTTGCTCTTTCATGTGTTTTCTCTTTGTTTGCCTAATTCATTTCAATGTTATCCACTTATTCCGTTGAATCCTTGTAGTTTTTCTTCTATTCTATTGCTATTGTACTTTTAGTATGCCATTATCCTATTCTCTAGTGCTCCATCACAATCACTCTTCCA
This sequence comes from Stictocephala bisonia, assembly GCA_035578905.1. NCBI lineage: Eukaryota > Metazoa > Arthropoda > Insecta > Hemiptera > Membracidae > Stictocephala > Stictocephala bisonia. The sequence goes on from JAQJVL010000629.1 coordinate 414,994, forward strand.
CCATGGATGTTTCGTGTTCTCTTTTAGTGGTATTATTATTTTCTTTTTACTTTCTCAGTGATTTTCTTTTTGATCGTTTCCCAGTTCTTTGCTTGTTATTTCTCCCATTCTCATGTAATGCCTGATTGTTTAATATTTTTTGTCTCAGTTTAAATTCTGTATGTGTGTTTTCTTCTGTTTTCTTGGGTGTGAGTTTTATTTTGATTCTTGTGAGTTAATGGTCTGAGTCTGTGGTGGCCCAGAGTCTGTGGTCTTTGTACTTGTCGGTCGGGAACTTATTTCTCATCTGTATTATTACTTTTATAATAAGACTATGTTAGAATTCTTGTTATTTATTATTATTTTTTTATAAATAAAATTTATTCATATCCATTTCACATATTCCAGTTCAAGACATCTAAAGGTTTCTATGGCAAAGGGTTCCATATTTAGCAATATATATTTGTTAATGTATATAATACTATTGAATTATTGTATTACATTGTAATATTATTGTACTGTACATTATTTTCCTTCTAATTATTGTAATGTAGTTAAAACTTATCTTAATAATATGCCGTTAGTGTTCTTTTTTAAACGAAAATAAAACTTGCACAGTACTTTAAAAGTTAACATTTATTCATAAATTGGAAAATTATAGTAATTTGATAGGTATTTCAAGATTCTTAAAGTCACTATATTGTTTTCCCCAAGAAAAACACAAATTATATCATTTCCATAATGACTTTACTATGCAAGGATAATTTGTTTTGTTATATATTAACAAGCTATGTACGATGAAGTACAAGTTATGTATCCATTCTAAAGGTAATTATCTGGCAAACAAAAATATATAGAATATGTTTTCATCTAAAGATAACAAATTTCACGTTATTTAGGAAAATGTATAAAAAAAATCAATATAAAAAGCAATTGTTTAAATAAAGCAACAAATATTTCTCGTATATTTAAAGTAAACACTAGTGTCATGTATAACGTTTGAAAGCGTGTTTTTTCTTATATAATAATCACTAATAATATAGATAAATTTACAAAACTGAGTTAAGCAGGGAAATGTACAAGAAAACATATCAGTCATAGAAACCGATAGAGGGGCAGAAATATTTGTGTCCCGGGTTTTCTCGACTTGTCCAATCATCTACTATCTCAGTTCAAAAGGGCGCATTAGTTGCCAGATGTGAAACTTTTTTGTGCTTAGCGACCCCACTACTCTGATTTAACTGCAAATCAGACTACCAACCTTTTGTTATAATTATTTTATAGTTGTTTTTTACATAAAATGGTTTTAGTTATAAACTTGCATTTATCAAACGCAACATAATTTTAAAAAATTTGGTTAGATGGTTTCTTGTACATTTTTAATTTACCTCTTCTCTGAGATCCAGGACTGTGAAGGGAGTCTGTGGTCTGTGCACTAGTATGCAACGCAGAGTCAGAATTTGTGCGGCGCCAACTGGTATCAGTGGGTGGTGGTGAGAGGTACGGCCCACTTGAATATGGAGATCTGTCTATCCTCTTCTCGACAGGCCGAGATCTCATAGGCCCACCTACACCCATATTACGACCTCTCTCCCTGTACACGATCTGAGCGTCACTTCGTCCACTCTTCATCTCCTCTAGGTTGCTAAGTGCCGACTGTAACAAAAGATTCAAATAATTGTAAATTCTAAAGCTAACTAATCTGAAACAGAAAAAGTATCTACAATTAATTTTAAATAATATCATTTACTATAATTACTAATAATAATCATTAAAAATAATTACTAATCATAGTTGAGGAAAGAGGAGAAAAATGTTACAAAATCATGCAAAATATTTTTAACATAGTTACAATAAGATGAAAAATAATAATATTTATAATGTACAAATTTCAGTTCATAGAAAGTTATAGTGGATACCTAATATGTGAAATATGCTTGTTTTATAATTTTAGAATTCAATATTTAAGTTTAGGGATAAATTTCATCGCCTGATTCTGAAGTAATCATTGATCAAAAAAGGTAACATCAAAAAAGGTATTATGAGTTTCATATTTTCAGATTCACATTTAAAAAGTTCTTAAGAGTTTAGACCAAATTTTGTCTTTCCCTGTAAAAAAAAAGAAATAGTGATTTCCTGCCTCAACACATGTTTGGGAGGGTTTTTTTCATGTAAGAAAAAATATAATGATACCCTAATAATCATTAAGTTAACCGAGAACATTTAATTTAAATACATATATATCTCTTTATGGAAAGAAACAAGGTTAGTAGCGGGTGAAAAATATCATATGAGCTTGCGACCATGAATTTACATGTGTGTAAAAACTAATTAGTCATCAAAATAGTGTGTGAAGACATTTTAAAACTTTGAGAAAGTTTTTTTACTTTGTTAGTGTTTTTACTATATATACCGTCGGCGGTATATATAGTAAAATATATACCGTAAAATGTCTATATACATCATTTTTAATGTTGACACATAAAGTAAACATAATTATTATGTTTTTTTTTCACACTGGATGAATTTATTATATTCTGAAGGCACAAGATAAGTGCCTATATAAAGCACAAGATTCCTTTCACTTATGATATTTTAAATTTGGTTTCTATTTTAGTTTGTATAGAAAATGATATTAACGTATATTAAGTAGAACATTTCATAATTAGCTTTGTAATACTTCTTAAGAGACACTTGTAGACAGTAGAAATCAAATCTTACAATCAGAACAAGAGGGTTGCTTATTGTTTTTATAGAACTGACTATAGTCAACCCAAGTACCATGTAATATGAACTTATGATTAGTTTCATGCAAGCAGACATGCCCTCAACAGACAAGTAGTTTTCATATGGTGGCCTCCATCTGCATAATGTTGGTCAAGATTGTTTTTTTTTTTTTTTTTTTTTTGTAAAATAAAACTTAAAGCACATCTAGAGTGTTTGGGAACATGGCGCCCAACGAGCGAAACCAGTCACTATATACTATAAAGCTCAAATAAAATCACTGACAAACAGGCATAGATTTTTCCTATTTCCAGTCATAAAATGTTTAAGTTAAGACTTTTAGTAGACCTAAAACTACAGTAGAGTCTTGCTTATCCGAGTCCCGATTAAACAAGTTTCATGTCAACCGAGGTTGATTTGAAAAAAAAATGTAATTAAATGTAGTGGCTAGTTACTTCATTAGTGCAATATTATATTGCAGGTTGCTTGACTCAGCTGCCATCGGAAGCGATCGGTGATCGTTGCAGACAACGTCAGTGCCGTCATTGCCATTTTGCTCAGTTTATTTGGTCTATTCTCTGCATACAGTTGTAAGCTTGTGTCATTGTGTTAAACGTAGAGTTGTTGTTTCTCTTGAAACTACACTTAATGCAATACAGCACCTTGATAATGCAATACAGTGAGTCAATAAAGAAAATGGCATGTGTCCTGGGTGTTGGTGTAAAAAAAACCTGACATTGAGAAGTGGGCAACGCAGGTTAGCAGTTTGATGAATTTCCAGTTGGAAAACTATGAAAAATGTGAGTATGATAAAACTTCTGAAGCATCGTTTATTTGGTTACTCTCAAATGAGATCACTACATAGCCGCATAAGTGGTTCAATTATTCAAGCCAAAGGTATTGCTTTCCACAAACGGTTCAAAGAGGAACCCTTTTCAGCCAGTGTAGGTTGGCTAGACCGTTGCAAAAAGAGATACGGTACTAGACAGCTTAACATTGGTGGTTAAAAGCTGTCAGCTGATCATGCTGACTTTGTTGCATTTAAAGAACGTCTTTAAAAATACATTTGATGTCAGATACAACATGGCTTGATGTCAGATCAAATTTTGAATTGTTATGAGACAGGATTAAACTACAGAATGCTGCCCTCAAAAACATTGGCATTCAGGGATGAACAATCTGCCCCTGGCTAGAAAAGGACAGGGTAACTGTATTAGGCTGTTACAATTCGTCTGAAACTCTCAAATTAAAACCAATAAGTATTAGTAAAGCAAAAAATCCGAGGTATTTAAAAACATAAATAATGTAAGTTGTCTCCCAGTATTATATAAAAGCTAGAAAAGTGGTTGGATGAATTGCCAAATGTTCAAAAATTGGTTTATTTCACAACCACTTTGTCCCATTAATTGAAGCATTTTTGGAGAGAGAAAAAATTTTGTCACGAAAAACTGTATTACTTCTCGACAACGCATGTTCATATGTTGAAGATCTTACTAGAGAAGACATTAGAGCTACATTTCTACATCCTAACCTCATATCTCTAATTCAACCTCTTGACCAAGGTTCATTTGAAACATTCAAGAGGAAATATCGCAAAAAACTATTGTTATTAAATGAACAGTTGAGGGAAGGTAAAACTGTACCTGTCTGAAATTACAGTTACAGTGAAAGATGTCATGTACTAAACATCTGAAGCTGGTTTATGTGTCTGACTATAGAGTGGCACAATCATGGAGAAAGACTTTCGGTATTGAAAATAATTACAAAAATAAAGCAAACTGTAAATCAGTCAATAAGGATAACAATGAACTGGTTGCACTAACAAATAAATTGCCTACCAGTGAACCAAGCGACAGTAGTGCCTGCCAGTGAAAGTAATGGGCAGCATTGTTGAGTGGATAAATAGCGATGATGCAGAATAATTTACTGACAATGCAATCGCCGACATCGTCAACACACAGGACAGTGAGGACGAAGGACCGGAACGTGTATCTCATGCAGACGGACTAAAAGCATTTGAGGCAGCACTGGCGAATATGGACCAGCAGTCTGAGGCAACAGCTCATAGTATACTGTGGCTTAGGTGATGGCGAAATATTGCAGCAAATAAACGGGGCAATAAACTTCAATAGACAAAAATAAATAACTTTTTTTCTTTGGTTACATTACAAAATGTAAATGATTTTCTTGTTAAAAATTTATATCAATTTATAAAACTTAGTTCATAATAAATATGTTTTATTTGTTTAAACGTTTTTAGTTGTTTGTAACTCTTGATGGGCCTATGTAGGTTAGTCATACTATTTACCGTCTTAACCAAGTTTTACCATATCCGAAGTGATCTCGGCCCCATTACTTTGGATAAACAAGACTCAACTTCAACCCACTTATAGTTCACACACTACAAAAAATTTGTTTACACTCTTCAGTATGAGGATGAACTATCTAGTTATCTGTGCTGTTATCCTGCTGGCACAATTGTCAGCAGATATCCTGTCCAGACATGTCGATTTGACACTTGGTGACAGCCGTCAACTTTGTTTTCAATGGGACTTCATAATTATTGGGTATACATTAAAAATCTAAATAAGGCACATCAGAGAAGTTTGCGAGCGGAACCCTGAATAAGAATAACTAATTTTCATACAAATACATAAGCCTCTTCATTGTATACATACAACAACAAATAACATTTATTCAAGTATAAAGAAATAGAATCTGAAGAACTAACTAAAGTCAAAATATAGCAAAGCAAGGAAGAGGAGCATGCAATTTGGGAGGCATACCTTAAGATCAACAGAGGAGGTTGGTGGAATGTTGTTCACGTTTGGTAGTGAACCACCTCGGAAGGAACCCAAGTTTTGGTTAATGCGCAGATGCTGCTTAGGCAAAGCATTTCCCTGGAAAACAAGAGTACCACAACCACACTACAAAAGCTATAAAGAGAACGAACAAGTAGCTTAAAGCTGTTAGTAAATGAATGCTAGGCATACATGCAATTTATATTTTAAAAGTCCATAATTTCATGCACATGTTATTTAAATCCCAACCAGAACCAGCTAAACCAAAACTATGTTAACACGTATTTTACAAGCTAAATATTTATATTAAAAACACAACCTGCAACAATAGCCTGATTTATAAAAATAAATAATTTATTAGACTAACAATATTTTAAAGCAAATAGTTAGTTAATAAGCACGAGAAAAATCAGCAAATCTTTTAGAACGCATTGTACAATTATAGTAAGAACCAATTATTGGAAATAATTTGGCAGATACAATTATGAATTAGCTATCATAACATCAATAGATAAATGGTTAAGTTTGTTTTTGAAAGTATCATAACTGTCATAAACTGAACATTTTCTCCATCAATATTTTTGTGAGAATGAAACCTATAGTAAAATTACCTAAATCTAGTCTTTAAATAAACCATTTTAACAACCAACTAAATACGGAGTTCTTGGATTGTAAACTATGAGACTTGTCCCTACCAAATAGTGGGGAAGAATACACAAAGAACAATATGTCTGTGATTGCTGAGAAATGCCCTCTAGTTTCCTTTTTCTTACCTATCTTCCAACTACAGGTCAGCCAAACATTGCGACCTGTTAGTATTTTTTACATGTAGGTAAACCAGCAGTGGAATTATTCCACCACTGAACACATGTGTGAATTACTAGTTATTGTCCTGCTCGGTAGTCTCGTGTGTTTTCTGATCGGCTAGGCATTTCTGATTGTTCATACAAATTCTAGGCTTAATTATGATTGCTTGGATATAACTGCTAAGCAGATTGAAAATGGGCAGAAATTCTTCTCTCTTTACATGCAGACAAACAAAATCATTATTTCATCCAAGTGCTCAGGATGAATCAACTGCCCAACTTTCGTAAATAACTAGTGACTTAGTTAAAAAAATTACTGACGAGACATCTGCCCAAGAATTTTTGGTTTATCATTATTATTTCTATTATTTAAGATGCAGATCTTGGAGATGTTACTGAATATGAGTGAGTACAGATGAATGAGTTGTCTTCATTAATAACTTAATTCAATTTTCCTCGGGAAGCAAACAAGAAAGCTAAAAATTAGGATCCTGACAGTGCTAGCACTTTATGTAGTCTATATGAAATTATCACAGACACAGTTTACACTAACCATAACTACTACAAAAACACGAGTTTGAATCAAGCTTCATACTTGACTACCTCATCACAGTATGGAAAGACATGATCGTATGAGCTCTTTTCTACAACTACCTACCAGTAAAGCTCTGAAAGGAATCTAAGCCTAAAAAAAATTGGGCTAATAATGTGAATACGAGTCTAACCATTTTATTAAGAACATGAATAATATCCTTCCAATAGGACTTAAATACTATTTTGTATTGATTCTATTCTTAATTAATAATTTATTAGCGTAGCAATGCATCAGCAAAAATTACAAAATGTTATTAGCATACAGTTTTTATCTTACACTAATATAAGTAGAGACTTTTATAGATTTTTGTTAAAAATTGAGTTATTTAAACACAATTATTATTTTCTTCTAATAGCTCAACTACATAGGCCTACAGTTAAAAAAAATAGTCCAAAACCTTGTAAAGATCTCTACATTTAGGGAAGTTATGATTTTTGTTGTAAAACCTAGAAAATACCCTCCATTTTGCATCGAGGTTTAATTTGCTTATTTAAAAAAAATGATCCTTAAAATTCCAGGTTGTCAAATAAGGTTTATTTACTATAATGCTTCAATGGAGTAGATTATAATTAAACAAAAATGTCACATTACAGCTTCTTTTAAAGTAATTTTCAACACTGGATGATTTTATTGGGACAACAGCAGTACGGTAAAGGAAATTCTTATTAATCTAAAAAATGTTATAAGAAACATCACCAATCCCAACCATGATGCTCACTGTAAACCTTTCTTTGTGAAGATAAGAATGCCTTCTGGGATAAATCTATACATACATGATCTTGCAGTAAACACCGAGGCATCATCCCTCTTCAACATTAAGCAGCATTGTATGTTCTTATTATATAAGAGATAACAATAAAATAATACGGCTTATAGTGGATTAAGAAGCTCATAATAGTCATGTCAAATAAAGTTTTTAATAAATCGGTAAGAAATCTGTAAGGACATTCCAAGAGTCATTCATTGTTCCTAAAAAAGTTCTACAACTTACTGGTTAGTAAAAAAAATTTTTTCTAACTTTGGTGAATTTATGAGCAAAAATAATACTGTCTTTTAATAGTCAGTTAACTGTTTTTGTTACTCATACCTATGCTGTTCAGTTTTCTTTTATTTATAGTTTATCATCTGCTTTAATTAATTTTTACGATTGTTTATTATTTACTAGGGGAAACCCCTGCACGCTTCGCGTGCCAACCCCCTCCCTCGCTGCGCTCAGACCTCAGCCTTCTGTCTTGGCATACAACTTTTGACAACAAATATTAGTGGTTAAACTATATTAAATAAAATCATAATACAGTATGTACATTTATTTCTAGTAGCTCACACATTGTACTTGAGTTTCAACCTATTTACAGTTTAAATACAAACAACCAATGTTTTATTACGATTAGGATCCATTAACCTTCTCAATATTATAAACATAGAATAGAACAGTGATTTTTACAGTGGCTAACATTTTTTAATTTCCTAAAAAAATCTACCAATTTCTGTTTCATATCAAGCAGACTTTCGGATTACTGAGGTTCAGATTAATGGGACCACACTGTACTTTATATGACATGATTACTAAGAGTTTCTTAATCGTCTCTAGGCCATACTAATTTTATTGCTGTTTCTTGTAGGTATAATAAAAACGAGCAATACTGCTTAATGTTGAAGAGGGAATCTGCCTCGGTATATACATTATGATCATATATGTACAGGTTTATCTCGGAGGGTATTCTTATTTTCAAAAGGGCTTATGGTGAACTACATAATTGGAATTGGTGAAGATTCTAATACCATTTTTTAAATTAATATGAGTTTTTGGAAACTATATGTTAGTTCTGGGTATTTATGCAGTCAAATTTTGTGCTTTAAAGACTGTTTTTAAATCTACCAAGCATATATTGCATTTTTGTGTTTTAATCAATAGATTTCCCTGACTAATACTTGACAACAACGTGGACTAAGTATTCTTATTGACAATTTTTTTATGTACTTGTATTTTGTACTTATTGTTCACGTACTTATATATCTATAAAAAATAAATAATTATGATTATGACCAAAAATATCATAAATAAAACAAATTGTTTATGATAATTACTGCTGAAACTTATTTTTCATCAAGAATACTATATAAACTAGTGGACAACCCTACACGCTTTGTGTGCCAACCCTGACTCTCGCTGTGCTCGATACACCTCAGCCTTTGGCCTCGGCATGCGACTTTGACTGCAAATAATAGTAGATTATCTATATAACGTAAAATTACAATATTTAATTATTTACAGTATTTCACTCACACTACTTGTGTTGCTACCTATTTACTAGTATAGGGTATTACTTAGCCTATTTTAAACGTGTTTATTTCATTTGGGTTTTTTTAACAGCTGAAGATTAATACGTTCGGTGGTTTTTGAGATTTTGTGATCAGTCAGTCAGTAAGTGAATGGTATTTGGCTTTTTAAAATATATAAATGTGGTAAATTAGTTTCTATATTCTTCTTTCACTACCAGTAATCATTAGGTATCTCTTTATAAACACGGTTATTTGTCATAATATAATCTACACAATTATACTGAATAACAATAACATATCTGGCACTAAAATAGCATATTAAAACCATACTGAGAGATGAAACTAACATTAAGAATTCAAAAATATACAAAGGATCATAACTCATCAACAAAAATAAAGAATTTAAGGCCAAGGTAACTGAGCATCTGCCATACGTAATGGAGTTATTTCTGCGTGTAAGCTACAAAAAAACTTCACTTTAGTGTTGCCAACCTTTTCAAGCAAAATTCATCAAAGAGGTATCAAAAGGTGCGGCTTTGAATGTCTTTGCAACTTGGTATATTTATTTCTTTTTTCTTTTAAATGGCTCATAACTAAATATATCAGCTGGTGTTAGGGTTACAAAAACAATTTGTAGAAAAACAACATTTATTACGGCTTACAACATTATGAGATATCTGCTGTTTTAAATGTTATTTCATTGTACATTATCCCATGTACACCAGTCTGCAGCAAGCACTTTGATTGGACAAAAACTATGTAATATTGATACTGAAACTTGCATTTTGGAGAAAAAAAAGTTCAAACATGATTGTATTTAATTTATTAAAATCCTTATATTGAATTTGGAAAAGTAAAATATAAGCTACTGCCATTACAGAAAAGCCTCCTTTATCTATTGGTTCTTTTACTTACATAATAGCCTATATGACAGATAAAAACTGGTCGTTAGGCCTATGCACTTTTTAGATGCTTCTGAAAATACAATTTCTTGTAGAAAAAGTGATGAAATATGGTGTACATAAGTTGAGGTTACTGATTTCAACCGCAGGAAAATTGTTTTTGACTGGAAAATTGAAAAATCTATTTGTAATCTAATAGTGAACAAAACAACTTTTTTTAAAGATCATTTCAAAAATGTTTTTTCATTTCACATGTTTTTTACTCTGACCACAAATATGTAATTGGCTTTTCAATAAAATAATTGTTTCATCCTGTACTATACATTTTTTACTTACCTAACCAAATATTTAACCTAACTTATCCTAATTATCTATTTACTCAACAAAAATTAGTAATTTGCGTTAAATTCAGGTGCCTTTCCAACGGCTACATAGGCCTATGTGAATTCAGTTTTTGTGGTTAGTTGTGGTATTTATAATTATCCAGTAATGGTCCCTAATCGTAATTTGGCAATTAAGTAGTTTTTCTATTATAGCTCGAGAAATAATTGTTGCAGACCAAAATCGTATTCAACTTACATAAAATATTCATTATTTTATTTTATTCAAAACACATAAAATAAAAAAGATATGATTAAAATATCATTTTAATTAACTGATATATGTAGAAAATACTTTAAGTTGTGACATTGATTTTTTTATTGATTTTTGGGTAAAAAACGTAATTTCTGTAGAATAAAAAGCACAGCTTGTGAAAATATAGCCAATTCTTGACCCATTTCAGGCAGTTTTAAAATTGTATTAAATGAATAGAAACCGCATAAGTTAAGAACCTAAAAACTTGTTTAAAAGATCTAAACTCCTGCGCATGGCGTTGGTGCAACAATTCTAAGGTTAATTATGAACCTAAGTGCATTTTTGCATTTCATATGCGTCACTACTTTAGTTTCAGATGACCATGAATTTTTTTTTATTTGTTTATATTTCATTAACAGAGCTATTATTAATATAATAAACAAGAAGGAGGGGAAATAATACAGTCATAGATTAGTTTAAATTCAACATTATTTTCAAATGCAAATTAGGCTATATTTCAACATTTATCTAGCAATTAATTTATTATGTAGACTATAAGGATCAACATTTATTTAGGAAGTGTTCACACTAACACTTGGAGTAACTTATTTGATCAAATTAGCCTACAACAATAATTACTGATTAGGCCTATTAAAGTTTCAATATAAAGGATAAACTGACGAGTAGCACAGAGATAGTGAAAAATACTAACTAATGGCATATACTTCTAGACATTAAGTCTTAAGATTTTAAATCTGAAACTGAACTGAATGTTGGCTTTATAGCAATAAAGGAAAATTGTTATTTATTTATAAATTAAATCATCCTAATTATTGAAGGCATTTATGTTCGATTCAAAGTTGCCTACATTAGACTACTATGAAACAACTTCTCAAAATTAGTAAATAGGCTTATTTTACATAAATTCCCATATTCACTGACAAATATCCTTAAATTCATCATTATGATTTTGGAAAGAAAAGTACAAGACCAAAATTTTTCAATTTGATGTATTTTAGAACTTTTTCAGATCAATGCATTTTGTTTACCAACAAAAGGGTCATCACTACTGCTTAGGCAGCCCATTGATTGAAAGAAAACTTACAAACTAAACATTGGGAAGGGTTTTCACTTAAAATCTGATCAAGCTTTGGGTCTAGATATTAAAATAATAATTTCTTGAATTATTAACTGAATGTAAAATACCCTTTCTTCTTTTAAGTTACATTGTATGCCCTGTGATGTGTAGGAAAGCTATGGTAGCTGAATTTTAATAAACTGAGGAAAAATCCGGCTTAAAATATATTTAGTACTTACTTTACTTGTGGCATCAGAAACTTCACGCATAATTTTCTCAAATGCTGCCGTTTCTTCTGCCTGTTTTTGAGTATGTAATGCTATTTTCTCACTAAATTTCCTAGGGTTCGCCATGATGGCTGCTGAGTGCTGAACTTTTCAATTTTTGGCAGACCACGAAATGTTGTTGTTTTCTGCTAGCAAAGAGGATACAAACTTTACATGTACGCCGTACGAAATCATGCCTATTGTATACCACATTACTCTGTTAATGATAGGCATATATTGATTACATAACAATACTCCTTACTAAAAATCAGACAATTTATACTACATGTAATTATATGCTCAAAGAGGGAAAAAAAAAAAAAAAAAAAATATATATATATATATATATATATATATATATATATATATATATATATATATATATATATAAATAGTGCGATGAATGAATAAAAAAAAAAAAATCTTTTGAAATGAAAAAAGTGTCCAACCAGAGTAAATTGAACTCGTACAGGAAACCCACACATAGATCAAATGTTTCCCTAAAAAATTCTATTTGAAAAATTTTCACAACCACTTAACCACTTTAGTAATATCCAAATACTGTTGTCCCATTAGAGTATATAAAATCCTTGATTATATATAAATCAATTATTTATCACCATGATCACTCGAAGACCCTGACCTTTTTATCACTGCACGATTGAAATTTCGAATCTTTTCAATCAACACGTTCACAATATATTCATGTTACGAGGAAATGTAACCTTGAAAACGTTAGGAACGATGTCTTAGATAGCGCATTAGCCACTGACTTTAAAATCGATGATGTGATTTGTGAATTTTCTGGTTTCTGCTCTCAGCTCAGTCATTGTATAAAACTAGTCTAAATGAGCGATGCCAATAATAAATACATAAGAACAGCTCTCAATATGGAACAGCATAAAAAGAAAATTCTTATGCCATATTTCAACATTTTATCTAGAAATTAATTTATTATGTAGACTATAAGGATCAACATTTATTTAGGAAGTGTTCACACTAACACTTGGAGTAACTTATTTGATCACATTGCTTTGATCACATTGCTTTGATCAAAATAGCTGTCATACAATAATATATGCGGACGACACCACCACTATGAAAAGTCATAAAGACCTAAATTATTTAAATGACGTAATTAGGGCTCAACAAGGGATGTACTGAATTGGTTTCAAAGTAATAAACTACATTGTAATAAAGATAAAACTCAGAATTTGATACTTAGTCTCAAAAATGAAATTCCATACAATTCAGTAAAACTGTTGAGCATAAATACTGATAGTAAATTGTGTTGGAAAAACCAAATCAATAATATCTGTAAAAAAATATCCAGAACAGTTTTTTATTTTGGAAGCTAAAGCCACTTGTAAATTTAGAATACTTAAGAATTGCATACTTTGGCTTGTTTCAATCGCATATCACATATGGGTTGATACTGTGGGGACATTCACATTGTGTGCATGAGATATTATTAATACAAAAGAAAATTGTTCGCAATATGGCAGGGGCCCTGGAGCACTGCAAACCGCTTTTTGTTTACCTAAAAAACTGTACAATTATTAACTAATATATATATATATATATATATATATATATATATATATATATATATATATATATATAAACTGTATACAAACTTGCCCTGTGTAGTTCGTCAATCTAATGAGCCTCTAGTAAAGGAAGACACTTATCATCCCGCATTGGATTTTGACCTCACTCTTCCAAAAGAGAATACCTCTTCTCAGTTGAGATACTGTCCTAACTACCACAAATGCAATTTTTATCAACTAAGAGAAGATATCAAGAATCTCAACACTGAAATATCTCAACTTGGACGCGGTTTGGAAGCAGCTTTCACTCAGTATATTGGAGGACTGAGTCAGTTGGTAGCAAACAACACTCCTTCAAAACGTGTTGGACAATCTCACTTCCCGCGCTGGTTTAGTCAGGAACTTAAGGTCATGATAGTCAATAAGAAAATACTGCACAGGGTTTATAAGCAGACCGGCTTTGATAGTGATTATTCTGCTTTTGCTAGGGCTAGAACTGCTTGTAGAAATCTTGCAACGGGCTGCTACAACTCTTATATTGCTCATGTGTATGGAACAATCTCTTCAAACCCCAAGATTTTCTGGAGTCACATCAAATCTCTGAGACGAACCAATGTTACAGCTTCTAGGATGAAACTTGGGGATGAGGAATCATCTGATTGCCATGAGATCTGTAACATGTTTGCTCGCCAATTTTCCAGTGTATATTCTGAGCCTGATAGAATTTCAACCAACTTTCCAGTTAGAGATAGTAACTGTTCTTTGTCTTTGCTTGAGTGTACTGCTGAGGAAGTGAAGCGAAAGATAGATACTATGGATGTCAACAAGGCTTGTGGACCTGACCTCATTCCTCCTATTGCCTTGCGTAATTGTAGCGATATTATTTGTAAACAGCTCTCTCATCTCTTCAATGAAAGTCTTAGAGAGGGTGTTTTCCCTTCATCGCTTAAAGCAAGCTATGTGGTTCCAATCTATAAAGATGGAGACCGTCAGTCAGTTAGCAACTACCGCCTTATTTCTATTCAGTCCCCTATTGCCAAGATTTTTGAATCAGTTGTTCTGGATAGACTGAAGACCCTACTTTCAAGAATACTTATTCCAGAACAGCACGGTTTCACTGCAGGGAGATCGACCATTACAAATCTTGTGTTGTACGATGAATTTATATTATCCGCATTTGAAAACTACTCCCAAGTGGACTCTATACACCTCGATTGTAGCAAAGCTTTTGACAAGGTTAGGCACGCCATCCTCGTGTCGAAGCTCCAATCATATGGAATTTTGGATCCTTTCTTGTCCTGGCTTGCAAGTTACTTGAGAGGGAGGACCGCCATAGTTAGCCACGGTGGTGCTTACTCTGAACCTTTTAAGGTTAAATCAGGGATTCCTCAAGGTTCACTCTTGGGACCTTATCTCTTCAATTTATTTATTAATGACATTGGTGAGGTTATTCAGAGTAAGTTTCTCATCTTTGCAGATGACATCAACTTTTCAGTGCATTAAGGGATGCTGAGGATGGTGAGGTCCTTCAACATTCCTTGAATGAGGTGTCCAAGTGGTGTGCTAATAACAAGATGGAATTGAACACGTCCAAATGCATGGTTATATCTTTCTGTTGGGGCGAATCTGTCATTCAGTGCAATTACCAGTTACAAGGAACCATTCTGCAGCGAGTTGAGACAGTGAAGGATTTGGGAGTGCGACCTACCAGGTCATTGTTGCCAGAATGCCATATTGACGACATCTGTAAAAGGGCTAGCAGACTTCTTGGTCTCTTGTCTCGTGCTACAAGGAGTGGACTGTGTGTATTCCATTACCATACTTTACAAATCACTACTACGTCCCATCCTTGAATACGCTTCAATAGTATGGAAACCATACTACCTCCACCATATCATTCGTTTGGAAAGAATCCAAAGAAGATTCCTTAGACTTGTAGGAACAAGACTGTGTTTTGCCTTTGCCGACGTTCCCGTGGACCTTTTGATGGACCATTTTCATTTGGACTCTGGAAGCATGTCGGGACCAAGCGGACCTAACTTTTCTTTTCAATCTGATTAGAGGTGACATCGACTGCTTGGATCTTCTGGCCAGGATTAACTTTAGGGTCCCTGGAACTACCAGATCAACAGATTTGTTTGTTCACATGCAGTATAGAACCAACTATCTGAAACTCGGACCAGTAGCTAGACTGCATCAACTTGGTAATTCAGTGCGGGAAGTGGTTGACTTCTTCTTCGATAGCCTCAAATCATTCAAGCAAAAATTGAAGAATTCATAAATATATATATATATATATATATATATATATATATATATATATATATATATATATATATATATATATTTATTTATTTATTTATTTGTTATATTTGTTATATGCTGCCATGTTTAGTTGTGTTGTAATTTATTTATAGGTTTATTACTGTTAATTACTCTTGTTTTATTCTTGTTGTATTCTTATTATTATATTATCAAGCACTATTTATGTTATATGCTCCATTGTTATGTTCAAGTTTTTAGATTTAAGTCTAATTTGTTAAACTATTTATAGCATTCCACCAATTTGTTCTTGGGTTAGTGATGTTAGTACTAGTCGTTTTGTATTTTTAAAATTGTTCTATACTCTTATATGTAAGTCTGCATGTAAATGGCATTGCCGTTGAGACAATAAAATAAAAATAAAATAAACTTATACATTTTTCAGGTTTTAATGTATGCCAAAGATAATTTAAATTTATTTCAACAAAGACAAAATATACACAATCAAAATACTAGAAATAGAATCAATCTGGATATTCCTCATCATAGGCTTACTCTTACAGGCAAGTCCTATAAAATTAATTGTGTGATATTTTTTAATAAGCTCCCCGAGATTGCTTGGACCATACCACGTAATAAATTTAAAACTGTCATTTATAACTGGCTTCTCAATAATCCATTCTATTCTATTTCCGAGTTTCTAGAGTCTGACTTGAACACAACTTTTTGAAATATGTTACTGTATTGGTCTTTTCTGTTTTAAGTATAGATTAATTTAATTATGTTTATGTTGAAGAGTAATTTATTGTAAAATTTTAATATATAGTAATTTATTGTTGAATTTTAATATATGGTAATTTATTGTTGAATCTATATTTATAAAAGAGGATGTTTGTATATATATATATATATGTTTGAAGTTTATGCGCTGCCAAACCATCCAACTGATCGCCATGAAACTTTAGGATGTTGTCCTGTATACTCCCGAGATGGTTTTTGTGAAGTTTGATGCAGATCCGTCCACAGGGTCCTGCCCCACGGGCTCCTAAAGATCCCATGTTATTCAAATGGAGAATCTGAATTGTTTACAAAAAACATATGACTGTGTGGTTTAATGTAGTTTCACAAGCCATAAGCAGATTGAAGTTCTCACAACAACAGTACTGTATATGTTTTGATTTATTGTAGTGCTACATTTCACCTTGAGAGTGTAGCACACACTACAAAAAACCTTTACATTTATACACCAAATAAGAAGACCAAAAATATTGTTTACCCTCTTGCACTCATTTAGTAAATAATGGTTTTTTTCTATAATTCTTTTTATTGCTTTATTTTGGTATGTCAATGAAAAATGAAAGGCGAGACAACGTTCGCCGGGTTCAGCTAGTTTTACTATATAATAATAATAATTTATTGTTAAATTTTAATATATAGTGATTTATTGTAGAGTTTTAATATAAAATGATTTATTGTTAAGCAAATTTTGACAGAGTGCAACTGCCTAACTGCCTTGTTTTGGATTAGAGTTGTACTTGTACTTGTAGATTTATACTTGACATGTCCTATTTCATGTTTGTCAACGGAATAAATGATTCTTGATTCTTAAAAGAATACTATCTACTTACAAACAGACCTTAAATAGAAAGTCATGTACTCTTTAAAACGATTGTTCTAATAAGAAGAGTTTTAGATTTTCGCGGTACCATATTGGTATATCAGTTTAAAGGCATGCAGGCGGGGTATTAAACAGTCTCATACAATTATACACCACATTTCTTTGGAAAAAAGAAGTGAGGCCCTTTGTAGTTTGAATGATCAGTCGTGGGCAACACGGATAAGGAGTCAATGAACCTTGGCTAGCAAACAATGAACTATTTTTTAGATAGAATATCAAGGTTTCGAAATTGAATAGAGAAGGAAAAGTTAGTATTATCTTCTGTTTGAAAATATTCTTACAGGATTTCTTTTGCCCAAGGGAAAATATTATACAAATATTTCTGTTGCTTGAAAACAGTCTAGTTTCTGTTTTGTCCATAAACTGTTTAGGCCCCAAATAGGAACTGCATAAATTAAGTGCGGATAAAAACAACCATAATAAAGAGTTAATAGAACTTTGAAATCAGTATACTAAGAAAGCTTGTGGAAGACAAACAAACATGCACTGAGCTGATTAAAAACATAATTCATATGGTTGTTAAATACTTATGACCAACATGATGTTATAATATTTACTTACGTTCTTTCTCTGAGATTCAAGATGTTTATTTGACCATTAAATACATGCTTGTACAATAAGCTAAGCCAAATGTTTTAGGTCAAGCTAAGTCAAAGTAAAAATCAAATAATTTAGGCACTCAGAAAATCATGCACAAAAAATAAGATAACAAAAGATGGGCACACCATGCAAGTCAAAAGTCAAGCACTGAAAATACCATGTACAAAAAAAGTAGCATACCTCAGTGAGCTCTAAACTAATGGCTAGCAATATACTTAGGCCACAAATGAATTGGCAACAGCCTCAAAGAACTCTCCACAATTATAAAATGGATTCTTTATGAGCAAATGTTTGACAATACATCTAAATTTTGATTTGGGAAGGTCTCGTATATGTAACGGTAGGCTATTAAAAAAATTGATACCTGTAACAGGGAAACACTTAAGGCACTTATCAAGTCTATATCTAGTAGTAAATAAATTTGCATTATTCCTAGTATCATAATTAGGAATACTGCTATTATTAGGTAAGGCAATAGATTTCTCCTTAATTTCTAGAAGACACTGAAATATGTACAAATTAAACACAATCATTAACTCATTCTATACAAATAGATGTCTACAATGGACTCTGAAACCTGCATTACAAACAATCCTCATTGCCTTCTTCTGCAGAAGAAGTATTTTCTTGACACTGGACGCATAATCTAATACCATAACTGACATGACTCAGAAAGAAGGCAAAATAGGCCTGTCTCAAATAATTTCTTGGCAGCTCAGATGCGAGCTTCCTTAACAAGTACAATACTCAACTTGCTGCAAATTTTATTTATATGCTCGTCCCATAACAGCTTGGAATCAAGCACAAAACCCAAAAGCTTCACAGACATATTACAAGTGCAGTCATTTAAAAGGCTAAATACAATTTCCTGTGTTTTTTATTCATTCAAGGCCAGCCTATTGCCCTTGAACCAATGTGCAGCCATGACGAGCAATTCAGATACTGCAGATTGTGCTAATCTAAGTTCTCTATGACAGGAAAAAAGGTTAGTGTCATCTGCAAATAGTAAGACATTACCAGACACACTGTAATACAGGTCATTAATAGCTATAACAAACATGAGAGGACCCAAAACTGAGCTTTGTGGTACTCCATGTTTGACATTCTTAGGGGCAGAGCATTCCCCATCCCAGGTAACAATTTGCTTTCTATCTGAGAGGTAAGACTGGACTACCTTGAGGGCATTCTCTCCCAAGCCATATTTCTTCAGCTTGGTAAGAAGAATTTTGTGTGGTATGCAGTCAAACGCACGAGACAGGTCACAAAGTGTAACTGATGTAGAACTCCTTGCTTCAACAGAATTTTGAATGTTACTCACTAGAGTTTCGATTGCCAATGAAGTGGACTTACCCTTCCTCAAACCAAATTGGGCCGGCACTAGGAGATTGTGCAACTCAAAGTATTCACTCAGCTGGTCAAACATTATTGATTTTAATACTTTAGAAATTACAGGTATTAACGATACAGCTCTATAATTTGCCATCACACACTGTGAGCCTTTCTTATAAATAGGAACAGTTCTAGATATTTTTAAAACATTAGGAAATACACCTTCCTCCAGACATTTGTTAAAATGAAAACTTAAGATAGGTGCCAATATACATGCAACTTTTAAAAACAAAGCGGGGGACATGCCATATACATCTTTGCTGCTAGTTGCTTTAAATCTATTAATTAAGCTAACAATATTTACACTATTTACAGGAACAAAACTAAATCTATGTTCAATATCTGGTATATTTGCAATACAATCAAAGCCATCAATGACAGGAATTTTGTCAACAATCTCTTCAACAGAGGCAATAAAATAGTCGTTGAAATCATTTGCCGAAGCAAAGCTAAGACTACTAATTGGGGTAGCAGATTGGTGTTTGTTCCTATTAATTAAGGACCAAGCTGCTTTGCAGGGATTTGTAGACCTCTCAATATGTTCCACATTTGCCATTAACTTAGCCACTTTAAGTTTAGAGTGGTATTCTTTTTTCAGACCTTGCAACATTGGAAAAAGGTCAGGTCTAGTCTTGACCAGATCGTTTGCTAACAGTGTAAAACTTTTAATTTTTGCAAGTTCAGTATTATACCAATTTTTTATTTTATGCTTGTTTTTTGTAACATTTGACATAATTTTTACCTTCACAGGAAAGAAATAATCAAATGTGTCTTTAAAATGATTAGATAGATAGATAGATAGATATTTATTGCCATTAGATATTTCACAAAATATATTGGCTTAGTCATAAGATACAGACAGCACTGGTCTACTCTCTAAAGTCCATTTCTGTCCATTTCTGTCCATTTCTGCGTCACAAACTCAGTTATAGAATAAAATGGATGCTTGATTAAGAATTCCTGCAGAGTCTTTTTAAAATCTTTCTTGTCAAGTTGTCTAATTTCTAACGGAATTTTATTATATCTATATTTATAAAAGAGGATGTTTGTATGTATATATATATATATGTTTGAAGTTTATGCGCTGCCAAACCATCCAACCGATCGCCATGAAACTTTAGGATGTTGTCCTGTATACTCCCAAGATGGTTTCTCTGAAGTTTGATGCAGATCCGACCACAGGGTCCCGCCCCACGGGCTCCTAAAGATCCCATGTTATTCAAATGGAGAATCTGAATTGTTTACAAAAAACATATGACTGTGTGGTTTAATGTAGTACCACATGCCATAAGCAGATTGAAGTTCTCACAACAACAGTACTGTATATGTTTTGATTTATTGTAGTTCTACATTTCACCTTGAGAGTGTAGCACACACTACAAAAAACCTTTACTTTTATACACCAAATAAGAAGACCAAAAATAATTGTTTACCCTCTTGCACTCATTTAATAAATAATGGTTTTTTCTATAATTCTTTTTATTGCTTTATTTTGGTATGTCAATGAAAAATGAAAGGCGAGACAAAGTCCGCCGGGTTCAGCTAGTAATTAAATACAATACTAGCCATTATTAGTGGACTCTTATCACTTTTAATTAGTCTAACCTGAGGCAGGTTTACATCATTGCAATATCTTGTCTCATGGCTATGAATCGATCCTCTCAGCTCAATTTTGTTTAAATTTGCTCTTAGGTAGAGCAAACATTGCAATATATATAAAGAGTAGAGGGTTAGTATTTTAAATTAAAAAAAACCCTCTGCAATGTTCAAACTTATTAATCTTAGCCATAATTCGTATGGCTTTTTTTGTAATAAAAATACTTCCTGAGCATGCCTCCCCATACAATAAGGCCATATAACAAGTGAGGTTGAAAAAGCCCAAAATATGCCTGCCGGAGACTATCCTCATCGATTTCTCCACCAAGTCGTTTTAAGGCATACACACTTTTGCTTGATTAATGTGTATGCCAATGCTTTTTTGTACACTAACGTAATTAAGTGTATGCCAATGATTAAAAAATAACCCAAAACCATCATTGGCAGACAATGACTTGACTAACTCACACCACTCAGGAACTTGATGCAGTGATACTATATGTAAAGTACTTATGTAACTAAATATAAATGTAATGATACTTGTTTCAAGCACAGTTATTCCACTTTCACAATTAAACTGAGGGATATTAAAACTGACAGACTAACTTGGACAAGTTATTTATTAATTAATTGTATAAACAGGAAATACTGTACACTATATTTTATAAATTACTTTTCAGAACTTACATCCTATGTTGAAAAATTCACCCAACATTGTTTCCTCTATTGGACCTAAGGAACCGTTAAGTACAAGTTCCACATAGTTTGCAAGTTTGAATCCACTTTGTCTAAATCAGTTTGCAAGTTTGAATCCAACCTCTTGTGGTCCATCATCCGTTTCAGAAGGTTGACTAATAGTTTTTTCGTTTTCAATGAATGCCTAATTTTAATTTTAGTATAGTTAAATAATAAAGTAGTTTTATAAAGTTTTAAACAATTTTACTACCAATAAAAAATTAACAAAAGCAGTTTTATTCGGCCACTCTTAAATCTATATTTATAAAAGAGGATGTTTGTATATATATATATATATATATATATATATATATATATATATATATATGTTTGAAGTTTATGCGCTGCCAAACCATCCAACCGATCGCCATGAAACTTTAGGATGTTGTTCTGTATACTCCCGAGATGGTTTCTGTGAAGTTTGATGCAGATCCGTTCACAGGGTCCCGCCCCACGGGCTCCTAAAGATCCCATCTATATATATTATAATTTCTAAAGTACTTTTTTTTGTCGGTACGCCATAACTTCCTAAATTCTTCACCAATTTTCATAAATGAGGTGTCATTTTAAAGCTTTTTTTACCCACTACTTGATGAAAATATACAAATCTCTCATTTTCCAATAGTTTTTTTGAAAAACGACCTATTATATCATTCTGCAAGTAATTTAAACTTGAAATGTTTATTTACATTATTCGATCAGCTGTAACATGTGAATTAAATAAATCAAAACAAACATAATCACATCAAACATAGTGTTTAAAGAGGTACTTTGAATTTGTAAATATGCTGTAATTTGTAAATAACTTAACCTAACATTTATAAAATAAATTATATTAAATTTAAACTCACATATTTTATTTCTTCTTTAATCCATATTTACATTAGGTTAAATTGCAGTCTAACTATGCTTTACTAACTATACTGTGTGCACTTTAATTAAGAGGGATTTAAAGAGAATACAGTGCGAATGCTTCGCACGGGTCGGCTAGTGTTATTCAAATGGAGAATCTGAATTGTTTACAAAAACATATGACTGTGTGGTTTAATGTAGTTTAACATGCCATAAGTAGATTGAAGTTCTCACAACAACAGTACTGTTTATGTTTTGATTTATTGTAGTTCTACATTTCACCTTGAGAGTGTAGCACAGGAGAAGATGTGCTGATACCAAGGATTCCGATGTTTTCAACTGATTTACCATTCAATTTTAAACGGCTCTAATTTCCTGTGCGACTTGCTTTCGCAATAACTATTAATAAATCTCAAGGACAGTCATTGCGCGTTGCCGCAATAAATTTAAGTAATCCATGTTTTTCACATGGACAGCTCTACGTCGCTTGCTCGAAAGTAGGCTCACCAAAAAACCTTTACATTTATACACCAAATAAGAAGACCAAAAATATTGTTTACCCTCTTGCACTCATTTAATGAATAATGGTTTTTTCAATAATTCTTTTTATTGCTTTATTTTGGTATGTCAATGAAAAATGAAAGGCGAGACAACGTCCGCCGGGTTCAGCTAGTATATTATAATGTAGTACATTTTTTACAGATTTTTTAAAAGAACTAAAAAGAAAAATAACTAATATCATAGATGTACATTTAAAAACAAAGTGCATGTTTTCGTTGGAATCAGAAGAAATTATCTTACTGTTTTATTTTACCTTTTCAATGGCTGTCTTGGGTTTTGGGAAGTTCAGTTTATTTATATCTCCATGGCAAATACCATTTAAAATAATACAATATAATATGTACAGGACTTCATATTATTACAATACAAAATAATTAATGGTCCAATCTTACTGTCAAAGTGGTACAACATTACACTTATTTGTAATTTTAATAAATTGTATGAATGTGAAACAAAATTTGACTTGGACAATAAAGTGGTCCAGTTTTTCCCCAGATTTGTGAATAAGTGTCCTTATGCTTCAAACTCATACTTCAGATCTAATAACTTCCTCTCTAAGCATATCTAAAACTTCAAACAATAATGGCTCTAGAATACAATTCAGAATTTGTAACTTGGTCGAATCTGATCCCATGTTAGTTTAAACTATGGGAGTCAGTAAAAATCAGGATTTTGTCTTCTAAGAGTTAATGACTCTTGTTATCTGACACTGATCAATTTTTAAGGGTCGGAAACTGAATCAGTTCTTTACAGCTAGTATTTTACCTTGTGAATATCAAACTTGGGAATAAATGATGAAATAATTTGTTTGATAAGGTTCGTCTTGTTCCCTTGAAGTAGGTATTCATATTTACATTCTTACACATGAGACACCAACTCAACGTTGTGCATATTTTAAGGCAAATATAAATGATGATATGAGTGTAGCCTGGTTACTAACTGAGTTCAATTGTTCCTCAGAAAGGGCAATTAATTAATATCCCAATAGGACAATAAATGACTTACAGCTTTACGTGGAATCCGAACCATGTAGTGCTGGTCTGATTTCCAGCTAATTGACAAGCCTGATATTCAGTTCTCTCGGCCACCCAACATCTGGACAATGATTACCACCCAACATGGACACTCGAGACTTCTCTAGTACTGTCCACGCCGATAGCAATCGTTGAGCGAACACTATGTCAGTATTAAGAGGATTGAGCAGCTAACCTATCGCCTACTCCACAACACTTTGTCTCCAAGTAGCTGGGTTACAGCACTACGCCACCAGTGCCGACAATGTAAGGTAAGCAAGTTCAAACTTCCATTGCTTCAAAGTCTCACTTAAAACATGATCAGACATATTGGAAACTCAGTAACTGTGTATCATATGAATCGATGAAATGTCGCAAACTGTTTCCTTTGGAAAGTCCTCTCACACCTGTATGTAGAAGCAAGCATTTGAATTACTCATCATTTTCATGGAAAAATTATCAGAACAGACCGTTGTCATTGATATAATTAGCATTGATCTTGTTGACACCAGTAATAATCAGCTGTAGCATTTCATGCAGGACACCACTCAATCATTTCATGCAGGACACCACTCAATCATTTCATGCAGGACACCACTCAATCATTTCTTTTGCAGCTGTGTTAATGATAAATGACTTAGTGAACAGTGATTACCTCTGGCTCTTCTTTCTTAATGTGGGCTAGAAACCCCTGAAATGGCACAAACTCCACCTGTTGTGCAAGTAGGGGCTTCTCTTTTTCCTCAAAATAATCTTGTACCACTTTAAAAATCAACGATATCTTTGAATCAGTTGATCAAAGTTCCAGCCAACAAAATTTCATTTTGTTCATTGATAAAAATAACATAAGTTAATAAGATTGCTTTGATGTTAATCAAAGTCGATCCATCGATATGCAATTCAAACTTACTTCTTTCCAACATATTGGCGAGTTTGAATTCAAAGACCTTGGTCATTTCATCAATTCGCCTGGGAACAGTATTGTTGCTCAAAGGAACAGATTGACATATCTTATTACTATGGCGCTCATCTAGCATAATTCTAACATTAGGCAGTTTATCAGCTTTATCTTAGAGGTGTTAAAAATAACTAAGTTCTTAACTTACTTTATCATTATGTACTATTGATTATCTTTCATTTATGAAGGCTTCTGGTAAATGTTTTAGCGCACAAAAGACAATGTGGAAACTGCACATTTTGCATTGACGCGATAAAACAAATTTTAAATTAAAGCACTGGTGGCACAGTGCTGTAACCCAGCTACTTGGAGACAAAGTGTTTGGGAGATTGTAGGCGATAGGTTATATGCTTGGTCCTTCTAATACCGACACCGCGTCCGCTCAATGGTTGCCATGGACATGGACACTACTAGAGAAGTCCACTACTAGTTGGATGGTAGTCAAGGTTCGAATGTTGTGTGGGGGAGAGAACTGAGTGTCAGTCTTGTCAGTTAGCTGAAAATCAGATCAACACTATGTGGTTCGGATTCCATGTAAAGCTGTAGGTCCCATAGTTGCCCTAGCTATTGGGCTATTAATAAATACAGTAGTTCTTTCTGAGCTAAGTCAAACTCAGATAGTAACAATAATTACACTCGTTCATCTATACTCATTCGAAATCCATATTCGCCCATATCTTGACAGGGGGGGGGGTCTTAAGAATAAATAAATACCCAGCAAATAAAAATTTCTTTTTCTAACCCATTAAACTTCAACACTTCAAAACAAACACATGTAAAGAGAAAAGACACATACAAATACTGATGGTTAGGTACACAAAGGTTAGTGAGATGTAGGTCAATGGCAACCTATTGAGGTCGGTATTGTTATGGTCGGAGGAGGAGGGGGTTGGCCACCAGTTGGAGCTGAGCGACAACAGGTGAAAACTGCAGACTTGTGGATGCAATGGCTGAGAATAAATCAGTGACTCATGTTACCTGGGAACTTCTACTGTATAGTATTGTTTTAATTTCTCTCCTTTGAATACTCATTGGTCCCCACCTATTAAATGCCCCCCAGGTAACCCAAATCGCCCACTTGGAAGCGATCCTTCCAAGTTAGGAACCAATGGTGTGAATGCAACCATGTTTTTTTTTCAGGCACATTTTGTTCACAAAATTATTCTCCACATTTTTTACTTTTCCTCATAACTTTACAACAAAAGTTTTATGAGGTAATTTTTTATCACTGTTTCAAAAATGAACTATGGTTAAAATCCAATAGCCTCATAAAAATTTGGAAATTCGTGATTGAATCCTTTTGAGAGAAGATAAATTCTATCCATGTTCTATAATGGATAGTATACTTTAAATTAAAACACAATCCTCTTCTATAATGCACAATTCTCTTGCATTTTCATAACCCTTTAAAGCCTAGTTTTTTTACCCAAAGTTAAAGATAACTCATGAGTTAAATAACCTGTGGCTTAAAGCACCAAATATGTATATTAACCCGCCGTTAGTCGCGTGGTGAGATATTTTCTCACTTTTTTAGTTTTTTTGGTGCCAAGTGCGATCTAGCGGCAATTATAACAACCTATTCCAGCTATTCCTCAACCAGAACCATAGGAGCGCTCTCATCATGAGGAAAAAAAAATGGTTCCGGCTGGTCGCTGGCGAGCGAACGATGAAGTAGGCGTGGTCGCGTCAGTGAGGAGAACGTTCTACACCCGACTAGACGCGTGACTATAGCGGAGAGAATTTTTCTCTATACGCGACTAACCACGTGTGCAAGTTTTGTATTATTTACAACATACAGTATATTTTATTTTTGTGATTAGTAAATTAGTTTGACGATTTTATAAGTTTAGTTTTATAAGTTTAGTGTTATTTTATTTTATTTGAGTGTTGATATTAGTGACTTGTGTTGAGAAAATGGCAGACAGTCCTGAAGCTCAGGTGTTGTGTTGGTTAGAGTCCAGCGATATTGACACAGATGACTCTGATGGACCGAGTGAACACGACGATGATGACTACAACTCTGAACAGTCATTTGCAGATGATAAAACACCAGGTAGGAGTGACAAATATACTGACCAGTCTATTTGTAGTCCAATGGACATTGACAATAATAAACATTTATTACCACCCATGCCTCAAATTGAACCTTTAGAGCAGACCCAACAGTTTGAAATACCCCGTGATATTGGAGGAGAAGACTACACAGAGCTATTAGTCCTATCTAGGCCTTCCACTTCCCAAAGTGTGCATCAACCTGGTAATAATGAAGGGGCTTCCAATGTTTATTTGAATCCTTTTCGTGGCCGTCTAATTTCTAGAGGACGTTCTACTACTACTAGAGAACATGCTCCTGCTCGTACCAGAGGTAATAGAGGTCGTTCTGTTTTGCGTAGTCGAGGGGCTGTGCGTGGATCTATCCGAGAAGAATCACCTGTTCGTAGATGTCCACCGATGTGTTATATTGGAAAAAAGGAGGATGTGTTATGGAACATGTACCATACAGCCACTACGACTAAGACTCGTCCTCAAAATATTATTACAAAATTGCCGGGAGTAAAAAGAGTAGCACGAGACCACAAAACAGTGGTTGATTGTTGGAAAAACTTTTTCCGTGATAGTATGCTAAGTGATATTGTAAGATTTACTAATCAAAGAATTACTACTATGAGCAAAAAATATGGCAGGGGATTTCGGGATTGCCCACTGACCGATGAGACAGAGTTGTCTGCATTTCTTGGGCTGATGTACATAATTGGTGTCAAGAAAAACAGTCACATTAATTTGGATGAGTTATGGTGTACAGATGGTACAGCACCCGAAATTTTTATCGCCACAATGTCACAGCGACGATTTCGATTATTGTCACAGGCACTAAGATTTGATGATGAAACTAGTCGTGCTCAAAGAAAAAAATTAGACAATTTAGCCCCTGTCCGTCAAATTTTTGATGATTTCGTAAAAATATGTGATGAAAGCTATAGTGTTGGTGAGAATGTGACTATAGATGAAATGATGGAACCATTCAGAGGGCGGTGTAAATTTAGAGTTTACATGAAGAGTAAACCATGTCGATATGGAATCAAGATATATGCTACTGTTGATTCCACTACTTTCTACACAGCATACATGGAAATTTATCCTGGTAAACAACCCAAAAATAGCCCTTTTGATTTACCCAATGATGCTTCAAGTGTAGTAAAGCGTTGCATCAAAGTTGTTGATGGTACTGGGCGTAATGTAACGTTTGATAATTTTTTTACTTCGATACCTCTTGCAAATGACCTCTACGCCAACCACAAATTGACAGTTGTTGGAACACTTCGTAAAAACAAACGTGAAATACCAGAAGAGCTTCTTGATATTTCAGAAAGGCAAAAATGTTCATCCCTTTTTGCTTTCTCAAGACCACCTAACTACTGCTCTATGGTGTCTTATATTCCGGACAAAAAAGAAAAAAAAGTTGTTCTATTACTATCTACACTCCATGATAACGATCAAATTGATGAAAACAGTGGAGATGCTCTAAAGCCAGAAATGATAACTTACTACAACGCTACAAAAAGTGGTGTAGACGTTGTAGACAGGCTGAAAACAGAATACTGTGTTTCTCGTATAAGCCGAAGATGGCCGTTCACTGTTTTCAACGGCATGTTAAATGTGGGTGCAATCAATGCTTGCGTAATTTTTAGAGAAAACACTAATTCTAACATATCAAGACGTGTCTTTTTGATGGAATTAGGTAAAGAATTGATCAAAAATCACCTGCTCAGACGAGTCCAAATAAAAACATTTACTATAGCTACTCAACAAAAAATTAAAAACTGTCTCGGCAATGTAGAAATACCAGCAGTTGAAAATCAGCATCATGAAGGAGATGGTAAACCCCCAAAATGCAAGTACTGTCCCAAAAAAAAGAACAGGTATACAACCAACAAGTGCAGTGAATGCAAGGGGCCGGTTTGTAAAGAGCACATTCACTCAACAGTTTTTATTTGTAACGAATGTTTCAATAAGGACAATGAATAATAAAGGATAAAGTCATAAACATGTTTTTACCAATGTATTTTTTCTTTTTATAATAATAATGTGGAATTAATGTTAATGTAAAATTGTGTTTTTAATGCTCCTGTACCTTAAATATTACTAACTTTATTATCAAGTAACAAAGTAAATAATAATAAAAAAGTTCATGTCTAAAGAACCCTAAAAAGCCTATGAAAAAGCAACTTTTTAATTTTTTGCTTTAAGATAAAAAATATTATCAAGTGTTAATTGATAAAAATATAAGTTTAAGATATATACTATGATAACACGTTATACATTTTAAAATTATATATCAATATAACATTAAAAAGTATATATAACTTAATTTAGTGTTGGGTGAGAAAAGATCTCTACACGCGACTAACAGCGTGATATTTTTAGACGCGACTAACGGCGGGTTAAGAGGGCCCTAAACTCCCGTACCGGTACTTAATAGCGTAAAAACTGCTTTGAGCGATTTTATTTACTATCGTAAAATTACAAATGTAATATCTATTTAAAGATAAAGGCTTTTGACTAGAATCACTTTTTAAAATTTTTAGTATATTGGAGAGATAAGACATCAGCAAATTTACATTAGAAGACAAGTTCACTAACACCAGAGTAGTAGCAATGACTACAAATACACTAAGACAAAAAGTTCTTATGGGAATTTTTCAGACAAGCGGGAGGGAAGCTTACGCAAACAACCGCTACGAGCGCTGCTCCGAATGACAGGGAGCAGGCGGGCGAGCGCTCGTGCCTCCTAGTGGCCGTTTGCGTAAAGTCGAGTTTCTACCTGGACGACTGGTCTGAAATTTTAACATGGCTACTTTTCGTCTTAGTGTATTTGTAGTCATTGGTAGTAGTAACATACACAAAATAAACACATACTCTCACACATTTTCAATGCCACTGGCATTTTCTTCAGGTGAGTAGAGAGAGAGACTGACATGCTTCCACTATTGCTGGGTAGGAATGGGAAGCAATAGTGGAAGCCATATCAGTCTCTCTCTCTACTCACCTGAAGAAAATGCCAGTGGCATTGAAAATTTGTGAGAGTATGTGTTTATTTTGAGTATGTTACTACTACTCTGGTGTTAGTGAACTTGTCTTCTAAGGTAAGTTTGCTGATGTCCTATCTCTCCAATATACTAATTCCTGGCCTAGTGCCCTTTAACCTAACCTAAAATGTTTGAATTCTTCTTTATTTTGATTTGATATGTTATTGAAGTTACCCAATATTCAATCAAGTGCCAAAATAAAACTAGAACTGTTATCAAAATTTTAAAAAGCGATTCTAATCAGAAGTTTACTGTGTTTTAATTTAGTTTTGGATTAATGTCTTTAAAGGTTTAGCCACAATATGGGGCCGTGCAAATGCCTGCATGGTAATTTATTGCTAAAAAATGTGATGATTCATGAGATCCAAGTGACGAAAACCCGAATTTCTTAGTCGCGGATGGATTTTACTACTTCATTCATAAAAATCTATCCTCATTCAACTTATCATTGATGGATGCTATGCACGCCTATGACTGATATGAGTTTCACTTTACAGACTGCTTTCCTTTTAATTAGAGTTAGTCGACTTACTTATTTAATTGGCTAATTTCGTTTAAGTTATGTGCATTCCCATGTGCTCCCTGATGGAATCTAACCACTAACCACAAAGTAAAGAATGACTTTTATTTGTAATGACAGTGCTTATTATTTATTATGGGCACACTATGGGGTTACCCATGATCAACTTGGCCAGCCACCGTGATGGACTTGGCTAACACTTGTGATCAACTTAGCTAACACTCATGCTATAGTAATTTATGGAAAACTGACAAAAATAAATTTGTTGGCATCAGACCCATCCATCCATACATGTCCAGTGGTAGTGACCCACCCTTACACTAACAGTAGTAGTGACCCAACCACCCATACACTAACAGTAGTAGTGACCCTCCCACCCATACATGTCCAGTGGTAGTGACCCACCCTTACACTAACAGTAGTAGTGACCCAACCACCCATACACTAACAGTAGTAGTGACCCTCCCACCCATACATGTCCAGTGGTAGTGACCCACCCTTACACTAACAGTAATAGTGACCCAACCACCCATACACTAACAGTAGTAGTGACCCTCCCACCCATACATGTCCAGTGGTAGTGACCCACCCTTACACTAACAGTAGTAGTGACCCAACCACCCATACACTAACAGTAGTAGTGACCCTCCCACCCATACATGTCCAGTGGTAGTGACCCACCATTACACTAACAGTAGTAGTGACCCGCCCACCCATACATGTCCAGTGGTAGTGACCCACCCTTACACTAACAGTAGTAGTGACCCAACCACCCATTCAGTGTGGTATGAGTAGGTGGGTCAGTACCACTGTACGTGTATGGGTGAGCGGGTGGGTCAGTACCACTGTACATGTATGGGTGAGCGGGTGGGTCAGTACCACTGTACGTGTATGGGTGGGCGGAGCGGGTAATGCCATGTATGTGTATAGGTGGGCGGGTGGGTTAATGCTACTTTACGTGTATGGGTGGGTGGGTGGGTTTGTACCTATATATACCATTAACCTGTTGGATCACCATTCACCAAGCACCTACAACCCCCTCTTAGTGATCAAGAGAGCATGCTTATCAAGGAGACAAATTGTGAAATTATTAAACATGTTTACCATAATATTGACATCAGGAGCGTGGATTAGGAGCGTGGCCAAGACATTAGGAGTGCATCAGCCAGAAGTGCATCAGAATCAATATTATTGAGTCTCCTGTACGAGATGAATTTGGGTTCATATTTGGGGTGGTTAGACGATATACACAAAATATTAAATCGTGTCTTGACAGGCCAAGGACAGGGTGCTGACCGTGGTGCATGACATGGGACAGGTCAGAGACAGCCATGACGTTCAGCCATGTATCAGTAGTAGCAGTGTGATGGGTTGCTTGTAAAGGCAGTATAGCTATGTTACAAGGGTAAAACATTCTTGTTAAGTAAGTCTGATCGTAAGTAGCAGGGCCCAAAAGGTTCGAGTTAAAGTCACCAGTTACAATGACATGACTATAAGCTTTAAGATCAAGAAGAATGGACTCAAATTCAACGAGAAAACCAAGATTAGGTGCCCTATAACGAACAGAAATTAAAACATGTATATTATTAACAGAAACATCAAGAAACATGTACTCAGGGCGCCCCATCCTGGTGGTGTCAGAGGAGTACAGTATTGAAGTAGGTATGTACTTTTATTTCAATTTTTATGCTTTTTTTACATATACAGTATATATATATATATATATATATATATATATATACATAAATTTTTTCACTAACTAACCTACAACCTACACCTACAAACTTGATAGCTGCTGACTCACTATTTCACTCATCATGGTCATTGTATAGTGCTATATGTAGGTGTTATTTAATTTATATTTTTATTCGTTTTTTTACAGACATTTTCGGAGGGAATTGTATATTCATATGTAGCTTTGAGAAATCATTGTATTCAGTTATTCGTGTATTTAATTAGCAGAGATTGCAACTTAAGCAATTTAAAAGTATTTTTAAATCTGAGCTTATAAAACAGAATATGTTGAAAAGAAATAAATTAGTTATAAATTATAACACTTTATTTATTTCAAAAAAATTCTCTCTTTTCATATTGCTTTCAGAAAATGTTTGCTGTTACAATATATCCCAATATTGTCCACTGTTATGTCTTTTTAATGCGTTGAAGTAATCTATTTAACACATTCCCTAAGTAGATAAAACATTGTACAAATATTAACTAGGCTATTATAATGATTAATAATTTGTGTGTTTATGTTGTAATTGTCTTAGTAATAAAACCTATTGTGCTACAATGCTTACAATTCCTTTGTACAATACATATGTTAAGTGATTTGTTATTTAGCTAAAAAGAACTGTAAAATCTGTACAATAATTACTAATCAAACTAAAGTTTAACTGACAGGCGAATACATTATTACTATTTTAACGTTAAAATATTTTTGTAAGGTTCATTTAACATTATTTTGTTTTATTCTTCAATTGACTAAACAAAATACATTATTATTTTAAAATGTTCGACTTATTGGACACTAATAAACCACGTAAAACTGATGTTTAGGGTACTAAACACTTGTTACAGCTATTTACTAAAATACATGACTTATAGTTGTCCCAAGTTCTTTAAGCGTATCTAGCCACATATTTATAATCAAAATCTTCAATTGTTAGATATAATAAGTGTGGTAAACCAATCAATTTCAAATTTCAACTGTTTTAGTTATCAAGTTTTGACAAAAACCGTGATTTTAAAGTGTGTTTTGATTAGAAGTTCAATAATTTAGTAGCCACCTTATTTTCGATGGATAATTGGATTTAAATGTAGTAAACACGTAAAAATCTGACGTTAACCAACTATTAGTATTATTACAATATATATTATAAACGTGTATTGGGAAATGAAGTGCAGCCAGTTCTGATTATAAAATGGCCAATTGTTGAAAAGAGTCAGTTAACCCAACAATCGTTCAACCAAAGTAGGTCGTTCACAACGAAATCAGGCGATTGAGGAGTGGGGGGGAGGGGGGGAAATTGGGCGTTTTTGGTTGTAAATACTATGAAAACTTCTATTCAGGAAATGGTTCAGGAAATGCACTGCACTCTGCCCAGCAGAGTAATCTTACTTCACTCCAATTAACTTGACATAGTTCCAACTTCTCTCGCCAGTGTTACATGACTTTTATATTTTCTTTCCCTTTAGAGCCCACTTAAAATAAAATACTAATGCGTATTTGTTAATACCCAATGTAAAATCTTAAGTCAAGTTAATATCATTGATTTTACTATAGAGAGAAGATAGTTCCATTCATTGTTAAATTTTAAGGTACGGAATATGTGAGCGACCGTGCTGCTATCTGTCAACAATAAAGTCAAAGAGGTGGAATTTGCCTTCAGTTTCGACTGTTTAGAGCACAACTTGTGAGCAGTAAAGGAAACTAATCATCCTCTCTCATTCTCCCATTTTCTTTCTCTTTCACTGAGTTGCTCGCCCGAAATTAATTCCTGTTCTCCACCCTGCCTTCCCAAACTGTTACTGCCACTGATATTCATTTTTGTGATGTGTTGTGCAAGCAAAGTAAACTCTCTGTATGGTAAAATTAATGGTAATATACACAAGTCCCACTGTTGAATTTCTGCAACAATTCAATATTACAGATTTTGTGTTATTCACGATAAGCCATGGGCTTGATTTGTTCAACTTAACATCATTTTAATGTAAACATGTAAATTTAAATGGTTTACCTCTAATGCCATAAAGTGTATAATTAATTTAACCATTAATTGTCTTATAAATTCCCCAACACAGTCCAATTGCTTTCAAGCAGACTATCTCACCAAACATTTGTTTTCAACATTTTTATAGTATTTCTTTTAAATGTTGGCCTTAGACAAGAAACCATAGGAAGTAAAAAATTGAACAATTAACACATAAAATATGTATATTTTATTACAATTGATAGAACACAACAATGATTTATTAGAAAAATTACATGTTCAGCTATTGATATAAAATAAAACAAATATGATTTTTTCTGTACAATTGTAGGAAGAAAATATTAAGTATTTAATTTGATCAGAATATATTAAAAATACTCATGGTTACAATTTAAATTAATCAAAATCATTTATTACTCTTTTGCCAAATAAGCTATAATAGTATACGTCATTTTAGGACTAGAAGGCAATTTCTTGTTGGTTATGCAGTGTTTCTCACCACCTTTATCAAATGTTTAGTGGTTAAACAAATAATTACTTTAATTATTTACTTTCAAACAGTTTATATTTTATTTTTTATATTTTATAAAAAGATGTATGTTCTGAGTACCAACATTTATAAAATATACCCATGCAGAACTATAGGTCATGCCAGAAAGTATTTAAATACATTTTTTCTTTATTTAAATATATACCTTTATTTAATTTTTCTCATGACATATACCTTCAGTGTAGGTATATGAGAAGGGTCATAAAAATGCAATTTTCGACACAAGTTAAGCCAAATTTCTAAGAAAGAGATGATGCAATTTATTCTTCATCATAATGTTTAGGGTCGAAAGACTTTTAAACATTGTACAACATTACTCATGTTTAGATATAAAATTCTTGAGATTTGAACATGGGATCCTGTTTTTGGAACTCTCAATAATTTAAAATGTTTAAATATAATTTAAACAAATTCTCTGGTGTCAATTTAGTGGGGACTACGTTCAAATCGGATCTCTGCAGTAGGCTGTTTGACTGCTAAACACTTGAGAGAGGAGGTGAAACACCCTGAGTGTTGTAGAATATGGTATTTTTTTACTTCGTAATTAATTTGTACTAAAGTGTCTAAATAAAAATGAGCTATATACAGATTTTGATTTGATTTTTAAGAAGACAATATTATTAAGAACATTTGCCAGACTAAAGGTAAAACACCTTTTCATATTTAACCCACAATGACTTAAGCCTAGAAAACAACATCTTCGACTAGCTTCTTAGTTATTCTCAAAGTCATGGTAAAACACCTTTTTGTATTTAAACCACAATAGGTTATGTTGTTTCATTTAGCATGTAGGATAAGAGAAAAATATTTATCTTGTATAACAATTTAATATACTATAAATAGGTGGATCGGGTAAATTTTATATTTATACCTGATTTTGCAATTTACATTATTAAAAATATGAGACATAGAAAATATGGGGCTTTGCGAGGGAAGACCTTAAGCAAATTACTACAAGAAAACTCAACAGAAAAAAATATTTTGTTTTAATCTTTTGGCTATTACATTTAAAATTTTAAATATTTTCAGTTAACACTAAGGTGAAAATTACAATCAGCCTGGTTGAGTAGGCTCGTTTCATTTATAAAAGCATTGGTCCAAACTATGAAACAACATAATTATATGACAAAAGAGAGAACAATAAATTTACCTATTAATTTACTAAATTAAAACATACAAGAGTTGAGAAATTACATTTGGTAATTAATGAGTAACTGAAAGCTCATACTTATTTAACTGATAGCTTGAAATAGATACAGACATTTGGGACCATTACTTTTGATGGCATATTGGCAAATATTAAATCAGATAAACACTGTTAAATTTCTTGGTTTATTTGCGGACAGTGACCTGTCGTGGGCCTCCCATGTCGATTATGTCTGTAAAAGACTTCGCACCGCGTGTTTTGCTCTCAGCCGTCTGGCTCGGGTCTGTGGTGTTGAAGCCTTGCTTTATTTTTACCATGGACATGTAGAATCAATTTTCAGATATGGAGTCATTTTTGGGGCTGGTCAAACAACAAAATTTTGATAGAATTTTTATATTACAAAAATGGGCATTAAGAACCATTGGAAATCTGAGTCGGATGCAGTCTTGTGAGCCTCTCTTCGGTGAGGACGACGTGTTGACCTTGGCGGGCCTGGAGGGGTATGAGGCGTGCATGTTTGTAAAAAAAAATCCAACTTATTTCGAGAAATACGGCTCATACCACACCTATGCCACTAGAGGCAGAAATGACATCTCTGTGGCCGGTCACAGCAAGAGTGCTTTCGGGAGAGGGCCGCATCACCTCTGCATCTCGATATACAATAAGCTGCCCAGAGATCTCCATGATGTCGGGAGGATCTTAATTTTTAAAATGAGGTTAAAAACCTATTTTATTGAAAAGTGTTTTTACGATTACAATAGTTAAAGTGGCATGTAAACGTTTCTTTAAATAATGTATTATAGTCGTAGCTTAGTTAATTTATTGAACTTTAGTATTACCTTTTGTTTGTTAATTATTTATTAATCAACGTTGTATTTATACATTATTGTGTTGTAAATATTTGACGTGTTCTTTGTAAATGTACATTTGAACGAATAAACTGATTACTGAATATTATTGGGTTCA
This sequence comes from Stictocephala bisonia, assembly GCA_035578905.1. Taxonomy (NCBI): domain Eukaryota; kingdom Metazoa; phylum Arthropoda; class Insecta; order Hemiptera; family Membracidae; genus Stictocephala; species Stictocephala bisonia. Next base: position 452,181 of record JAQJVL010000629.1, read on the forward strand.
CTTGCTTGTTTAATGAATCAGTTCATATTATATTCAGTGGGAGCTATTATGGAATACAAAACCTGTTCTTTTTACATCACTTGTAAGATTATATTGTACATATATAGCTCATGACTTATTTTTAAAAAAGGTATTATGCAAAAGGCTGTAAGCTTGTGATTTCTTCCTCACTTTCTTCTGCAGTGCTTAGTTTCTCAAAACCCTGATGTTGGCCAAGCAAATGACCAATCATAAAACCCTCCGCTGGACTTCGACCAAGCATCCATCTACGACTTCCACAGTGTCCACAACCTAAAAACACAGAGAATGAAATCATTTCCTAAGAACTGAATAGACAATAATATATAAGAGATCGATAAAACTTGATAAATATAAATATTGAAAAAGATTCTTGACAGTAAAATTAAATGACATATTATAAAACTATAGTGTAAAAGGCATTGTAATGCAGTTCTCAAAACAAACCAAAGAAATAATATATTTACTAGAATAATGTAATACTAGATGAAGAAAATTATACTTACAAAACTGAGAGGAAATTAAAACAAAACGAATCATTAACATTAACAACTGAAACAAATAAAACAAAAATGTGTTAAAATAGTTTGTGTACTAAAATAAATGAAATAAAAAATAACTTTAAGAACAAATTGTTTCAACAAGAGGACTACAAAATTCAGTCTTACGTTAAACACTTGTTACGCTTTATTTACACAAACATGAGTACTGTATTTCAATAAATAATACTGTTGATATTTATCCTGAAAAAAACTGGGTCGAAAATGAAAGATTACATTTCCCCTTTTTTTATGTACATCATGAAATGAAAAAAAATACTATTGACAAAGAGTACAAATTGCGAGGTTAGGACTATTAAGCCCTCTTTTACACCAAATTAACTCTTCTCATTGAATTAACTGTACCATGGGATACTAACATTCCTAGACAGCATGAATGTGTATTTTTTTACTTTGCAATTTGTACTAAAGTGTTTAGTCGCTGTCAGCGACGCCCCTTACTAGTGCGAGAAATGCCAGCGTCGCTGTGAGAGACGCGCTGTATTTGTTATAGTGCATCGTTATGTTTTATTAAATGGCTGCCAGAATAATACCAGACGCTTTGCCAATGACCGCTGCACGCAATTTCGCTCTTGGTCTGTGTCTAGATGACGTAACTGTTCCGTGACAGACACGTAACTATTAGGTATAACTATTATGTCGCTTAGCAACCAATATGTAATGTTTTAGTTATAATTTTGTAAAGAGATAATTTTAGAAGTATAGTAAATGAAATTATATGTATTAGTTCAGTTTTAAATGCTCTATAAAATGCCGTTCAGGACAATATTCTAAAATAAAATTATAACTAACATACGGACCTTCAAACTTGAAAAAAATATAAAAAAAAAATATTTCTCAAGGTTTTTAGAAAAAAATAAAATTTATTACAAAGAAAGGTTAAATATATATATACATAGTTCTATAGACCACTTATTAAATAAGTATACTTAATAATAAGTACCAAACTTGATAAGTATGCTGATCTTTGTGCCAATATAAAGATGAAAAGATACTAGTGTCAGTTATGTGCAGTTGAAGTTTGTGTATGAGGCTGGTTGCCAGGTCACTCTATTTGTTTTTGAAAAACTTTTGTCTCGGAAGGAAAAATATAAACTCCTTCTTAAAACATGCTTAAAAAATGGCAACAGAATCCCCTTACATACTATGGCTTACAGATCTGAAACTTTTACTCAGCAAGGGGCCATTTGTTGCCACACAAAGGATCTTTAACCCTCAACGCCCGTCTGCAGTCTGGGACAGAGTGCCAAAAAGAAATGTAAATTTCATAAAATAGCAAGTTATTTCATCCAGAACTTGCCTCCCCAAGTGAGATACACTATAATTTTTGCATTTTCTAGTCTATTCTTCCATAGACATTGATTGGTCAACTGGTGATGGATTTCAAAAGTGGTTAACCTCTTCAACCACAGAAGTCTAATCACAGATCACAATTCACACTTAACAGGAGCGTAAGTTTTCCCTTACATCATTTGTGGCTGCTAAGCCAAGACTGAGCATTGCAGGAGGTGGGGAATGGCCAAAATAAGGTTGGGGGAAGCAAAAAACACGGCCCCGTTGTCAAATTTACACAAGCTCACTCTATCACAACAGGAGCTCGTTGGAGACCTTAATTTACGGACAACCCTAGTACAATATTGTATTTTCTAAAACCTCCCAAGATGTATTTACTTTGACCAAGGATTTTACCTATTCTCTTCATTAACTGGTTTATGAGCAGTTTATATATATTTAGGGAGGGAGGGAGGGAGAGATATGTATCGATATCTTTCAGTTTACAGCTAAACTAACCACAAAAGACCACTGTTGTTTGTGTATAGTGTTATCTCCAGTCTCCTATCGTGCACTGTGATGACAGTATGTCATTAGCTGATTGTGGTTTATAGCTGTTGAAAACAATTGTCTTTGGTAATTTTCAAACATAAAGATATACATATAATTTGAGATATACATTAAAATTAGATATCTCAAAATGTTCTAGCTCCTCCAGTCTTAGAGAATATTTGAAGATTATAAGTGGCTAAGTCACAAAAGCACTGAGTGTTTAAGGAGTATTATATGTAAAATAAGTATACTAGGATGAGTGAAACATGAAAAAATGAGACATACTGACAGCATCAAGAATACTCTTGAAAGTTTGTAGAGGGTATGCAACCTGATCAAGAAAGTTCTGCAATGTTAAAGAAAAATCACTCAGAAATTTAAAACAAACTTATGAGAAAAAAAATAAATAGATAAAAAAAATTGCACAATCAAAATGTACAAAATATAATATTAGGAAACTAATATAGGTATTTTATAAAAATATAAAGGGAAATAAAAATAACTCAAAATGGTAAAATAACAATAGAAATTTATTAGAAAAATAAAATTCTACTCCTACATATTATAAAGGGCCTTTGGCTTTACTTTATTTATGTTTCAATGGGAAAAATAAAACAAGTTATATAACGGAACCGCAAAAGATCAAGAAAAAAGCATTCATTAATATGTATGCCTTACAGTAAAATTATTTACCTTAAGAATCTAATAATTTAAAATTACATTAGCAATTAAATAAAAGTATTTGTATTCATGTGATGGTTTTAAATTGATACTGTAAAACTAAAAATAAATTTAATACTAAGTGATGTATCAAATTGAGGGAAATTAAAGAAGAGGATACTTAACAAGATGGATATAAAATGAAAACTCACTAGGAAAATAAGCCCAATAAACTCAAATCACAGAGCAACAGAAATGTTGATGTTAAAAATAAATTACTTTTGATGTTTTTGGAAAATTACTAAATTTTAGTCTAATTCTACTCTAAGACGCTGTCTGAAACATGGGGTTTTATGACACTATTTTGTTTAGAAGACTTATCTTCCAGTTAAGTTTGCTGATTTCCCAATACATCATAAAAAATTCTTATAAACAATATTCACAACTAAAACCTTAACCATACATAGGTACGCTGTATATGTAAATGTAAAAAAAACATTGTAACCTAAAAACAATGTGTCTATGATAAAAAATGTAAATACTGATTAGGTGTTTTATAAATTTATCCTTGCACATGTTCTTGAAAGATGCAACAACTTGACTGTTAGGTTTAAAACAGTGTAAAAAATATGAAATTTGATGCTAATGCTTACATTGTTGATATACTTTTGTTAGGTTCATAAAATTTTGAATTCTGATCCTTAAATATACACCTGATTTGTAGAATGCAAGCCATTTTTTTTTTTTTTAAAACTACAACTTTAATTTCATGAAAACAATTTTGATATATTTGATATGCTTTGCATATATTTCATTAATAAAATGTAATACAGCATTTTAGCAGTATCACTTCTTAAAATGTTATTATTATTAACAATTATTCTGTTGGTAAACTCTACACATTTTAGATGAAAATTAGTTGATTAATTTTTTTTTGAGAAATAGCTAACAAAATACATATAAATAATAGTCTGAAACTATGTCTAATACAACCATAAGTGTCTAAATATCACAGAGTAATGAGATTAAAAGTACAGATAACAATAAAAATAAGTAACAAAATTAGGTGGTCCTATGAAATAAAATTCAGGAGTTTTCACAATATTACACAATTCGCACTGTCATGATTATAAAATTCCTTTGCAGTCCGATAACCTAATAAAAAATTAAGAAAAACAATAGGAATATAAGGAATATTAAAAAGTACATTAATATCAGAAAAATATGATAGCTTTTTTAACTAGGCTTTTAAGTTGGCTTTTTAGCCTAATTATTCTTGAGAGAATCTACTACATGCTAAGGAACTGAGCGATTTTACATTACAGTATAATCTTTGTTATCCTAGCCCCGATTAACCGAGCTAGTCATCAGACGATGAAAACTAAACATAAAGCTAATTATAAAGGAAAACTATAGTGCGACATATCATATAGTCGTTTGACAAGTAATCAGTGTCTCTATTGGCTGTTGGCGCTGCAGGGCCGTCACGAGACGTATTTATGATATTGTGCCCTTCTATAGGAATAATTGTCCCACCCAAATGCATTCACTCATCACCTGCACACATCACCACCTGACACCATCGGCTTAGTCGACTCTATTCTCGCACTAAATGTGGTTGTTTAAGTGTGTTGACTTTCATCATGTAATTTATTGTTGTTACGGTTATTGTTAAATATTTTATTCAAGTGTTTTGATATGAGTGGTTAATGGTTGACAGTTGATTATGACGAAATTAAAATGATGAATAAATCAATGTTTTCATCGTCAATGTGTACGGCAAATGTGATATTGATACGATAATTTTGTTCCGTTAAAATTTTGAATGGTTCCCTGCACTATTAAGACAGTAATGCAGATAGTGTTAAACGACAGGATAAATATGATAATTTCGTTTGGCAATCGGACTGAATGGTACCCTGCGCTTAAAACCAAGACGCAAATTCTACCATGTAGATAGATTAAATAAAAATGAAAGGTTTAATTGTCAACAAATGAAATGTTAGAGGAAATTACCCATCCACAATGCTGCCTATGGACATTACATTACATTTTTACTATTAAAGTATATTATTGTAGATCTTTACCGACTGTTACAGATTTTTTAAATGGAATATTTATTCCCAACTTCTTGTCATCCTGCGGTAACTTTTAAAAGACATAACCTGATGTTCCTACTTTCTTACAGGACTATAACTAAATTTACACTATTTTGCGTTTTTTCTTGTGATTAACTAGTTTTGTACTTTTTCATGGCTTTTACATTATTTTTACCATAACCTCCGTATTATACGAATTTTTACATATGTGAGGTGGTCCCGGTCCCAATTACCTCGGATAACAGAGAGTCTACTGTATAGTGGATTCACTAAATTCAACTTCTATCCAAAAACCTCTACAGATCAAAAATAGTTTCTCCCCATTGGATACATCTATTTTTCAGCAAAAGAAAACTTAATTTGAAAAATCTTCTGACCTTTATAATACAAATTAATGAAATCATAACCTCAACATTTTAAAGCCAACTTCAACAATTAAAAAAGGGTCTTAAATCTAAAAAATTGGAATAGTTAAACATGAACAAACGAGTTAGAACCGGATCAACCTATTTTTGTTAAACATGTACAGTGGAGTTCTTATCTCTCATGGCAAATGACGAAGACGTTTCATACTACTGCCAATTGCCAAACATGTAATAAGTTGAAATAAAGTACAATAATCAAGCTTTTACAATACATTAGTAAATGTAAAACTAATTACTTTACAATATACTACTTCCAACATTTTATTTTTAGTATTAAAATTACTTTAATTTAATGTATTTGTTGTATTCAAGGTACTGGTGCATTTCATACAACTATCAAAATACTTGAATTTATCTATGATAATTTAGAGTCAATACTAAAAAATCTACTAATAAAAAAGAATATACTAAAGAATATGGTGCTTAGACTGTTGTTTTCAATAGCCCCATTGATTAGGACAGGAAGACTTAATTTGAGACGATAAATACAACATCAATTTTTGTAAGATCAATTTATTCAAAAATCAAAGGATTAATTAAAAAAAAATTGAAACATTTCTACTAACCGTGATGGCTCAGTGGCTAAGGCTTCGGACTGCTGAGGGCATGGTCCAAAATTTGAATCCCCACTGAGCCAACGATCGATATTTGATTTGTTGTATAAAGTTCACGCACAGGCTTGTACAGCCCATGTGAACTGGTGAGTGAAGTAAAAAAAAAAAAAAAAACTAACACTCAATTGTGCAATAACGTTGCAATTTTATAAGGTTGATTTTCCACAGAGACATGATACTGGATATGGTGAATCTTTCAGCAAGTTTCTTTACCTTTACAAAAAACGTAAGTTATTTGATCTCAGAAGTATTAAAGCAGGTAGAGATTGGTCTAACCATACTGCTCTCTGTATGTAGCAGAGTAATAGTTTTTCACTCTGAGAAGATTAAAAACTAATTTGTGCAGTGTTATGACAAAATATAAATTGAAAACTTGTATGCATGACTATTTCATCAGGAGATATAGTATATATAGATATACTTATTTCACTAAAAATCGATAAACTCAGTTTTAAATTTGATTGAGAAACTTGCTTATGCTATTTTCTAGTTTTATTTATAACAACTTTGTTTGTGTTTTTTCTTCTGAAATAATCACATTTTCAATTATTTTCAATGAACAATCCAACCTTGTTTATATAGATTAATTAAGACTGGAATTGATCCAGATTTATGAAAATCAAGATTAACAGAAATATACAAATAAAATTTAAACACTGTACAAACATATTTAAAAATAATGCATATTAGTAAGACTACATGTCATTAATACACACTCCAATCATCTAATCACATTTAGATTTTACTACCATACTTTTTATTTGAAAGTAGTCCATTATTTTTAGGGGAAGATCAAAAATATTCATTTCCGTAGACATACAGTTAAACCTCAATATTGCAATTTACAGTTCTATATTGTACAAAAAATAATATTAGTATGCTGTCTGGCAGAACAATGAATAATATAACATTTTAAAATAATTTTATTGCAATACATTTAGAAGTTGCATATGAACAATTCAATATGACACTTATCAGATTTTATTTGTTAGTGATTTGTTGTAGCTGCAACTTTTTGTTTTCAAACAATTTTTTTTAAAACGCCGTAGATCACTCTAGATTAAGCAGGTATCAGGATCAAAGAGGGCTAAATAAATAAGGTTGGAATGATTTTATTCTTTATCTATAATAGAGAGTTCTAGTATAACTGTAAGCTTATACTTCCGTAAAGCCACTTAAAAATAAACAAAAACTTCTTCTATTATTTAAAATGAACAAACTTTGTTTATTTCAAGGTTGTTTTCTGAAGCTACAACTTTTTATCGTCGGCCTATAACAATAGCTTGTTAAAAGGTTGATTCATCTTTTAGCCTTTCTCCCAAAATGATTATAGAGGAGGCTCTGCACCTCCTCTTTCTTTCTGGGGGTAGCACTGGTACTCGCAGACAAACAGTTATATTTATTTAGAATTTATATAAAATTATATACTATCAATTATTTTATATTTAAAAAATGTCACAATATGAAAAAACACAATATTATCATGGGTTTTGCTTTATTATCGAATTAATAAAAATTACGATTCTAAAAAACAGTAAATGAATGAATGTCTTTATTTAAAGGCGGAGTTAGGACTACAAAGTCCTCTCTTCCACTAAACCTTAATTTTTAACCACAAAACTTAAATCTGATTTAATTAAAAAAAAAAAATGTAAAAAGATTATTTTAGCATCTTCTAAAAAAAGATAAAAGATTGATAGATTGCACCCATTTCTATGAAAATTTTTATTTTATACTTAAATTTAAAAAATCCTCAATCATATATAATAAGTCAAGTTCATTGGTTATTACTACTTTTATTAGACAAAACACCAAGTTAAATGGTAAGTATTATGACTGGCAAGTCATATCCAAAAGATAAAAAGCAAAAGGTCGTAAAAGTGTTAGTACTGTTTAAAATTGTTGGATACACTAAAATACACTTCAAATGTTCATACACTAAGGCTATTTAAATATTCCGTGTTTTAAATCTATATTAGTCCTATTTACTGAAGATACCTGAAGTAATAGTTTTTGTTGCATTATTAAGCTTTAGTTTAGTTAAGAAAATTATTTTCCAGGTAAATTTGTTGATTTCCTTTCATATTGAAATGTATATTCTGTAGGAACAAAATATAAAGGATTTTTCACTCTACGAAAATTTATTAAAATATAAGTACAAACATTACATACAATGGTCATTAATTTTGGTAAAAATGGATTTTTTAAACGATTGCCAAAAATATTGTACTTTCTTGTTCTAAAATTGTAATAAACTCTGTTGAGTGACATATGATCAGTCAGTAATGTTAATTAAATTATTTAAAAAACCGACAATAAATATTAACCTCAAAAATATAACGTTTACACTCTGAAAAATAACATCTTTTGATAGTTTGTTTGACAACCAGAAAATAGTTAATTTTTATTTTGCTAAAAATATTGAGCTTATGTTTTATTACTTTAGAGGTAAATGTCCATAAATTTATTAATTTTTTATATGTTGTATTTATAACAAAATTTATTAGGGGAAAAAGACTACATTTTAGACTTTGTACATAATTAATACAGTAATTGGATATAATTTATGATTTGTTTATGACTAATTAAGCATAAATCAGACTTCATCTTCAACTAATTTGACAGTCTCTTGGTAGAATGCTCGTTCAGCTGCAGACATACCTTTCCGCCTGGCTCGGGAATAGACCAAAGCAGCAGTGACAATTGCTGCTCCAAACAAAATGGCTGCACACGTTACAAGTACTGCTGGCAGCACAGATCCTTGAGAACTGTTCAAACCTGGAGGATAGGACAAGTGAAAACTTTTAGTAAGTTATATATTTCACTTTAAGACATTCACGCTTGGGACGTTTAATAGTATTGAAAAAAGAAACAACTCAAACAAATTAATCATCTTGTGGTAATTTAATTTACGATATACATTGTTTATATACATACATATATAAGTGCAAATATGCCAGTCACTATACAGATACCTAGAGAATTGGTGTTACGATGTAGATAAAACTGACACATAAATTACAACTTAACAGTAATACACTTTATTAATAGGAGAGGTGGGGTATCACATATTTATCAGAAAAGATATGGAACATTGACAAAGGTGTATAAAACAATAATAAATATTTATTCAATAACTTTTAAGACGCCGATCGTCAAGACATCAGCAAATGTGGATTTCAAATAAGTGTGATAAATGTAGATGAGCGAATTTAGTATTTGTTACAAATTAAAGCAAACTATTTCTTAAAAAGTGACATTAATTAGCCCAATGACAAATGGCCAGTGGTTATCAGCTGATCCCTTTCAACATTTGTTTTGACTCTGGGATCAACCTAAGAACCTTTAGCTTATGAAGTTGGACTTTAACAAACTGTGCTACCTATCAATTAATTAATTTAATATTAATTCACTAAATAATATTGACAAATTCCAGTACAAAGCCAATTTTATAGGGATTAATAATGAAAACATAACACAAATTGTTGATGTTTGTGCAATAAATTAAATGCAACCAAGTTTATTATAAGACAAATCAAAACAATAAAAAAGAAAAATTGAACATTTTTTTATTCGTAACACATATTTGCTTTGAAATTGCTTCTGGGAAAACATTGACAAAAGCATGCAACAATAAATCTTATGGGTTAATATTACGAATTTAGGATTAATCATGAAGACAAATATACAAATGTATATTATGATTTGAATTTGAAATTGTAAGAAATGATGCCTACAGTGATCTAGTAGTTTTGATTTAAAAATAACTCTTAAAGTTTTCTTCTGTATGATTCGTACATTCTGTATTGTACTACTATTCATCCAGAAAGTTACCCTTTAGACAAGAATGGTTTAGGAATAAGTTAATTAGATTGTCCAAGTATAAGGTTGAGGCACAAAAGCATTTTTAATACAAATTCCATGATACATGAATACAAAGATTTTTAAAGTTTGTATAGAGTGTATAACATTTTGTTATTAAACCATTTTTAAAGTTTGTATAGAGTGTATAACATTTTGTTATTAAACCATTTTTAAAGTTTGTATAGAGTGTATAACATTTTGTTATTAAACCATTTTTAAAGTTTGTATAGAGTGTATAACATTTTGTTATTAAACCATTTTTAAAGTTTGTATGGAGTGTATAACATTTTGTTATTAAACCATTTTTAAAGTTTGTATGGAGTGTATAACATTTTATTATTAAACCATTTTTAAAGTTTGTATGGAGTGTATAACATTTTGTTATTAAACCATTTTTAAAGTTTGTATAGAGTGTATAACATTTTGTTATTAAACCATTTTTAAAGTTTGTATGGAATGTATAACATTTTGTTATTAAACCATTTTTAAAGTTTGTATGGAGTGTATAACATTTTGTTATTAAACCATTTTTAAAGTTTGTATGGAGTGTATAACATTTTGTTATTAAACCATTTTTAAAGTTTGTATGGAGTGTATAACATTTTGTTATTAAACCATTTTAAAAGTTTGTATGGAGTGTATAACATTTTCTTATTAAACCATTTTTAAAGTTTGTATGGAGTGTATAACATTTTGTTATTAAACCATTTTTAATTAAAATTGTAAATGAAATATTTTTTGTTTCATTTATTAGGAATCCATTTGAACTTAATCCATTTGAATACTTTAGAGTTAAGTTTGTATTGGTTTTGAAAATAAAGTGTCATCAGCAGAGAGAATTGTTCTGGACTCTACACAATTTATTAAAACATTTATTTATAAAAACTTGTTGACATGGTTTTTCATGTATTATTGAATGGACTGCAATGAAGAACTAGTGAACTTATGATTTAATTTGCCAACCAATGAGTATTATACTCAACACAATTTAGTGCTCTGCACAGGACAGAAAAGTAACCTGAGCAAAACTCTTTTCCTTAAATGCTCAGTGAATCTTTAATTATTTAGAGCATGTATTAAAGACTTTCTTCTTCTAAAACCAAATTGGGGTTCATCAAACAATTTATTTTCTTAAAATAAAGATTTATTTATTTATGGATAAGAATTTTTATCAACACTTTGGCGATGCCTTACGAGCAATGCTCTTTCTGTGTTTATCATTGTTTAAATAGTGAATAAACGCACCAAACAATCAGTAAAAGTAGAGTGACACATTTTTATTAGAGAGCACTGTCTGTTTTGAGCAGTACTATTGACGAAAAAAAAAACGAACTATAACCATATACTACAAAATTGCAGTACAAAATTCTTCCAGCTAAGAGGTTTAACGTTTTTAACTGGTTTTGACTCATGCCGCATCACACCTCGGTGGTCTTGTGGATTCGGCACTGGTGGTGCAGTGCTGTAACTCAGCTACTTTGGGACAAGTGTTGAGGAGATTGTAGGCAATAGTCTCTATGATTAGTGCTCCTAATAGCGGCACGGTATCCGCTCAATGATTGCCATCAGCATGGACACAACTAGATGGTAGTCAGGGTTCAGATGTTGTGTAGGGAAGAGAGCTGAGTGTCAAGCCTGTCAGTCAGCTGAAAATCAGACCAACACTACATGGTTTGGATTCTACGTAAAGTTGTCGGTCCCTTAGTTACCTAGTTACTATTGGGATATTAGTAAATAGCTCTTTCTGAGGAATAGTCGACTTTAGATAGTAACAATGACTAAACTAGTTCATCTACACTTATCACACTCACTTGCCCCTCATATTCGCCCATATCTAGACAATCGGTGTCTTGTGTATGAATGATGAATAAAGCTGTCGTCTCCTGTGGCCAAGGAGTCGGCTGGGCCTGGGTTTGAATCTCAGCCGGGGTGTAAAAAGGTGATTGGTGCAGTAGCATTAAAACAGTCCTTCCATGGGTACAGGCCTACATGGCCCAAAGAGCCTCAGGATCACGTTAGAGAACAATGTGGGGACATGACGGAATAGCAGTAGAATGCTTCTAATGTAATGTTGACTGTGTAGAGTCACCGCAACAGTTTTGCTCATATTTAGCTTCTTATTCGAGGACTTGCCCTTATCAGTTTTTGTTGCCAATGGGTTGATTTGAAAATGATTGGAATTACAGAAATTCTAGCAATTACCAGCAGATTAGTAAGTTCTTGGGACATTTTTTATGAATAGGACAGACTCGAGAGATTTTTAGCTTATCTGGAAATACATCCTATTTTGGAACCTGATTTATACATTATGACAATGGATCTGCTAAACTAGGAACAACACCTTGTAAGAAATTATTTGACATATCGTACACACATAGACTTTCAGAGTTATTCATACTTTTTCAGCATTTAAGACATCCATTGATTTTACTAAATTCAATTCAAACTGGCCATATCATGACTTATTTGGTATCATTATTGAAACAAGATGCATTGGGAAATTGATCATTAATATAATTCAAACAAGGAGAAAGTAACTCACCTAAAGATCGCGGTGCAGCCAGTGCTATTGAGTCTGGCATAGATTCTTGAGAGGTAACCAAAGGGGCTGTCACTGTACTCAGAGTTCCATCTACGAATATGAATTATGAGTTTAGCTATGTTATATGGATCTTTATGATATTAGGCACATGACAACATATACAGGGTGTTTGAAAAATGTGGGATAAAACTTCAAGAAATGATTAAATAGGTAAAAAATAAACAAAAAAGTTCCTATGAAGATGTGTCTTATCTCGATTAGTTTGGCATCTGTGTGTTTTTAAAAAAATACCATATCTCCTAACTGGTATTAGATATAATTTTGAAAATTGACACGAATATTGAACTTCACACCGCCTAATATATTCTAAAAATATAAAATAATATTTTCAACCGTTTTAAAATGGCGACCGTTTAAAAATTGTAATGCTAAATTTCATAAAAACCAAAGCAAAAACAAAAAAATTGTCTTGATACCTAATATTTAGCTTAAAAAGTGGCAAATCTTTTGGTACCTCATTTGTTATAACTGAACAGTAAACAACTGAGAAAATTTTATTTTTCTGATTGTGTGCAAAATGTTTTTGCAACTTTTGTACACTTGTATTTATTGACTTGAATAAAACCACCAGTCAAATTTTGCACACAATCAGAAAAATAACATTTTCTCAGTTATTTACTGAGGTACCAAAGGATTTGATTTGCCTCTTTTAAAGCTAAATATTAGGTATCAATACAATTTTTTATTTTTGCTTTGGTTTTCATGAAATTTTGCATTAACATTTTTAAACGGTCGCCATTTTGAAACGATTGAAAATATTACTTTATATTTTTAGAATATATTAGGTGGTGTGAAGTTCAATATTCGTGTCAAGTTTCAAAACTATATCTAATACGGTTTAGGAAATATCATATTTAAAAAAAACACACATACAGACGACAAACTAAGCGAGATAAGATGCATCTTCATTGGAACTTTTTTGTTTATTCTTACCTATTTAATCATTTCCTTAAGTTTTGCCCCACACTTTTCAAACACCCTGTATAATGATTCTTAAAGTTAAATTTATACCACAAAACTAAATAGGCATAATATTTTTCTGTTACATGCTTACACTTAATTAGTACATGGTAGTTGAATTAGCAACAAATTTTTTTATGATTATGAAGTACAGATGATAAAGTAAAAAATAGGTTTATTTGGCAGAATTAGAACTATTAAATCCTTTCTTTCCTCAACTTCAATCAATTTAAATCACTGTAAATTGATAAATTTAAAACAATTTAAAATTACTGCATTAACTTACGCAACTTTTTTCTTGAAAAGTTAAAATTCTGAAATTTATTAAACTTACAGAAAACATTCCTGTCAATCACTTATTAAAATATAAATATTATACATAACAGGGTTTTTGAGTAATGAAAGTGCAACGTTAATGCACAGTGAAAACTAGTTAAAATTCAGATTTTTTTGTTCCTAAAAGGATAAAAATTATTAAAACTTTAAATAAAATTTTAAAATGCATATGATATAACGTAAACATAAACGAGAAAAACAATGGTGGGATTGTATTTTTCATAGGTTTTTTAGTAAACAACCTTTAAACTAGGATACAAATACTTTCTGCACCGACAGTACCTGATAAAACTTAACATAATTAATTTAACCAAACAGAAAACCCCGCTTAACAGGACCCATGTGAGTGGACAGTCTTCTTGTTTTTATAGTCAATGGTTTAATACAACTAATAAAAATTTTGAATATTTTATATTATAATGACCTTTCAGGTGATACACTGAGGACAACGCTCTGTATTTTATTTAGAAATACACATTTAAACAATAATACTGGCTGCTAAATAATTGTGAACCAACATCTTCAAAGTACTGATTTTTTCCTTCTGATTTATCCATGGAATTTTATAGCTGACTTTTTTTAACAAGAAGTAATATGGTATTTTGACTGTTAATTTTTTATATTTTAAGGCTAGTCTATTAGTGCTGTTTTAAATGTATGTTTTACATTATTTTCAGCATAATATTATATTAATTCACTGATTTTTTATTAATACAGGTTATTGTTTTTAAAATAGTTTAAAATCTGTGATTTTAATTTTGTGTTTGAATTATAATTTAAATTACCTACGAAACATGGATTATGAAAACTTAGCTGCTAACAACTTGCATATAAAGGGCATGTACATACATACTCATGCCTTAAAATTAAATACATATTTGATTAACTATTTATGAATGCCTACAGAAAAAATTGTTCTATTATTTTATAATTTTATGGCTATACTTACTGTGGGTGTATTTATGTACCAAGTTTGGTCCGATTTCAACAACATACACACGACTAGCATCTGGAGATACAGCTATATCATGAGGCATTTTTAAACTTGTGCCAAAATATGATAAGAGCCTCAGATTTGAAGCAGATATTGCATACCCTCGAACAGGAGATGAATTTAATGTGAACTTGTCCTCACCGTTTATCACAAAAAATAGGCCACCTGAAAAAAATAAATCATTTTTCATTGTCAGATTATGTTTAAATTTTAGCTTTATGTATAATTTTGTAGCCAAATTGATTGTCCACAAAAAGGGTTGTTTCAGTCAGAAATAAACATTACAGGCTTTAAATTCTTAACAATGGTTAAGAATAAAGAAAACAAAGACCACAATTGAAATATTAATGCTCATTAAATCGATTTTGAATAAATAAGTACAGTGGGTGCATTCCTGAACGCAATGCCATGTCCATTGTGGATGACACCGAGTGACGTCATAGCATATATTCAAGGAGAACAAACAAGGCATAGTAGTGCCATCTGCATGTGTCTCTGTCCTGTTTTTACAGCTCAACATTTCTCAAAATGTGTGTTTATTGCTTGTAAATTGTTCGTAACATGTTGAATTTGTAGTGTGTGGTTGTTGTTTGCAATTTTTTAATGTGAATGGTAAAAAACCTACTTGTTTCCACATTGTACAACCACTTCTTATTGAGAGAGATTGGAGTTCACCATTATGATTCTTATATAGATGACAACTGCATAGTGCATTTTATTGTAGCTTATAAAATAGTAATGCTTTATCTAAGAAAATTATTTGATGTCATGTGACATCACCCACATACAGCGTCCTTGCGTCCGCATTTCATCTAATGAGATAGTGATGCAAAGTGGCAATTATTAACAATTTAAAATGTATTATGATAATATACTTTATTATACCACCTAAAAAAGTTATTTTTACTAATTAATTTCAATATGTTACTGAGCTAGAGAAGTGTGGCACACCTGCTTTCTAGAGGTGTGCCAAACAGTACAAATGCGGAAACCAGCTGCAACTGCGACGGTGCCGGCCGTGAGACAGTACCGCGAGACAGTTCCAGTTCCAAACAGTTCCACGACTCATGAGACACACTCTGTGGTACTTTTAGCTTTGATAGTGTCAGTTCTACAGTACCATAAAGGGTGTGGATTTTTAATCATAATTTCAGTTCCAGCTTAGTACTTATAAGATAAAAATATACTCTGTTAAACACATGTTTGATTTCAATACAACATAAATGTAAATATTCATCTATAACGTTCATTTTTATGGATATATCGATTAAATGCTTACGGTAATGCATATTAAAAAAAAGATAATCTCAGGAATAAGAAGATTTAAAAAAATAAAAAAGGATAGTATGATTTATTTTACAAAATATGCAGTTAACATTTTTAGGCCTATATATGAACAAAATATTAAATATAGCCTACTTTTTGACATAATTATAGTTCATTTTTAAATAGACGAGTTCCCTAACTTTTGTAGTTTTCAACTGAGTTCGTCTTTCATTTATAATTAAACCTGTTTTCGAAAAAATACGTTCACAATGGAATAGACGTGGCAATGAAATATAGCTATTGTTTAGCCAGAGTACTTAGTGATGGGTATAGTAAATTAGTACTAATTTAAGATAACAATAACACTATAAAGGCCGAATACTACGATTAGCGATAGCACGCATGACACTGTTTGGTTTTGGCTATTAAATTATTTAAAGAGTCTACAGAAGTACAGCTCGAGAATTAAAAAAGTTTCATTTTTAAGAACTGCATAGTCCGTGAGAATGGGTACTGTTGACGTTGCCGGTACTGTATCACTGGCTCTGTTGAGTTGGAAGTTGGAACTGGGAGTTCCAAATGTTGTAGCGGAACTGTTGCGGTTACGAGCGTGAAACAGTACCAACGAGACAGTTCCAGTTACTTTGACCCACCTCTACTGCTTTCTGATTTTTACCCTGTGTATATTAAAAGTGATGAACAAGTATTTTATATACTTATATATTTCTTTATTCCTGAGTAAGACTGTATAGATCGACCAGTTGAGTTCAGAAGCCTGCATGATTATAAGATATTAAAAAAAAGGCTCTCGAAATATCTCATGTCAAACTGTTTTTACAGTGTCTCACTACCTGGATTCCACGTCAGAACAGGTTGATTATGAGTAGTAAAACCTGCTTATATGTTGGTGTGTATATTTTTGGCTTCTTATATCTGATATTTTAACATTTATTTTTGTTTGTATATTGTTTTATTTAGTTCTTGTAACTTGAAAAGTCATTTGCCTAGCTTTATTTAGCTTAGAAGGTGTCTATGTCTATTATAATATATAAAATAAATAAATTATAAAATTCTGTAAATCACAAAATCTAAATATTCTTAAATATAAATATTCTTATCATGATGAATGGGTATAGATGTCATCCACTTTTATTTTTGAACAAACTTACCTGAAGGTTTTGGCTTAAAAAGTTTTCAATATTTTTTTTACTTTATTCATGATTTACATAAAGTAAACACAGAATGGCGTTAAAAATGATTATTATTTTTTAATCATGCCAACACAAAAGACAAAGTTTAACTTTTTACATTTCAAATACAACAAAATTTATCTATCTCCTATGATCTTCCAACTTTACAATTTAAAATTATTTTCTGGACAGATCATGTATAAAGGTGTTAAATTATAAAGCACATATAAGTTTGCAAATATATTTAGCTTGCATTCCATGGTTTGGTTAACAGCAGCTTTTCAAACTATAAACTTCAAATGTACGCAATAGCCACCTGACTTGTTAAAATTATTCATACAAAATAATAGAAATTAATGCCTTGAATATAAGTTTACATGCAATTATGACTTATTAAATCTTGAGCAATATTGCAAAGGATCCAACAAATTAAGATAACATTTATTTACAGACAATCGGAGCTCAATTAAAATCTCAAATGTAAAAACTGGCCAGCTTTACTTACCATCTTGAGGAGAGTAGGCAACACTGTAAATATATGAACCAATCTGAGGAGAAGAAATGTGGAAAATAAAAGTGCCATTGTTTACATCAAAACAGAGAACTCTGCCATTTTGCCTGTCAGCAACACAAACCAACTTGCGGTCCTCTGCTAGAGTTAGAGCATGTGGGATGAAAAATGAGTATGGATCAGGCATCTGTAATCCTGAAATAATATGTACAAACCGTTAATTTACTTATTTATCTATACAAATTCCCCTTATGCAAAATAAGCTCTAATAAAACTAATAAAATGAAACCATTCACTCGGTGTCTTCCAAAGTATCTTATTTTGACTCCAATTATTTTTCTTCAGCTTTTAGGTGCAGGGACAAATGTGCTTTAATTAAAAACACATTTACAGCTATGATTAAAGGTTTAATTCTGATTTTAAGTTTAAATAGAAAAAATTTACAACATTTACTATAGATTACGTTTGTTACAGTTATTACATTAGTACAAGGCGTGTTTTTAAAGTAAGTACCGTTTTGATATAAAAAAAACAAAAAGTATCTTTTCCAAAAATAATTTATTCACTTGAAAAGCCATACTTTACTCTACTTCTCTACATAATCCCATTAATCGTATCTTGGGACCAGCTTTTGTATGCCATCGTCAAAGAAGGTTGCCGCCTGGTTAGACAACCACTGCTTCACAGTCGTTTTTACTTTGTCATCATTGGAATGGCGCTGCCCCACTAGATGCGTCTTCAAGTGCAGAAACAAATGGTAGTCGCTCGGCGCTAGATCAGGACTGTATGGAGGGTGGTCCAATTGTTCCCAGCCAAAAGAAAAGATAAGGTCTTGTGTTCGATTTGATGTGTGTGTGGAAAGGCATTATCGTGAAGCAAGACGACACCTGCACTCAGCATGCCACGCCTTTTGTTTTGAATTGTGCGGCGCAGTTTTTGTAGTCTCACAGTACGCAGCTGCATTGATCGTGTCACTGCAAGGCAAAAAAATCGACCAGCAACACACCCTTTCTGTCCCAAAACACAGTGCACATGATTTTCTGAGCAGACATTGTTTGTTTGAATTTCACTTTCCTAGGAGATGACGAATGCCGCCATTCCACTGATTGCTGCTTCGATTCCAGTGTAACATAGTCTACCCATGTTTCATCGCCTTTGACAATATGGCTTAAAAAAATCATCTCCCTCGTTACTGTATCGCTCAAGAAAACTCAATGCACTGCCCAATCTTTCGGTTTTGTGCTCATCAGTCAACATTTTTGGCACCCAGCGTGAACACAGTTTCCGTTAATTTAAACGTTCGGACACAATTTCATAAAGAACACTTCTTGAGACAGCAGTAAACGTTTCAGCTAAGGACGAAATCGTGAATCGTCTGTTCTCTTTCACTTTACAGTCCACTTTTTGAATCAGATCATCGGTAATGACTGAAGGTCGCCCACTTCGTTCCTCATCATGAATGTTTGTGCGGCCATCTTTAAAGGCCCTAACCCATTTCCGAACAATTCCATCACTCACAATGTTTTCACCATACACTTCACTGATTCTTTGAAGCCTTGAGCACAGAGAAACCATATTACAGCACTCACTGCGAAGTTGGCGGGATTCTCAATAGGTGGAGTCATTTTAAAATCACGCAAACAGATGTAGACTCAATCGGATGGTTCCGTAATGGCGTCTATGGCTTCCCAACAGATGTGGGTACACGGGGTGCATGCGCTAAATGGCGACCGCAGCGCTGCGGCAACATAATTTAAAAACGGTACTTACTCACAAACAGGCCTCATAATTCACAAACAGGCACAGTGTCAATTAATAATAATGATATAATAATAGTCTATTATACAGGACTAGTAGCCAATCTCAAACAATATCCCTGAAATATCATGTTACTTCTTAGATAATCATTAAGGTAGGTTTTTATTAGGTTAGGTTAAAGGGCACTAGGCCAGGATTAGTATATTGGAGATAGGACATCAGCAAACTTACCTTAGAAGACAAGTTCACTAACACCAGAGTAGTAGTAACATAACAAAAGAAACACACATTCACACAAATTTTCAGTGCCACTGGCACTTTCTTCAGGTGAGGAGGGAGGGAAGGAGGGAGGGAGAAAACACATACACTTACAGTGGTACTGACTCAACCCCCACCAACCCATACACGTTAAGTCAGCATTTTAATTATGTATGGTACAGTGGAAATGACCCTTTCCATACATGAACAGTGGAAATTACTCTCCCTCCCTCCCACCCTTACACAAACAGTTATACATGATGCAAACATTCAAAATAAGTATATGCATGATGGGTGTAGGAGTTCGTAAAATTTAATGTCAGTGAGTGAATGTATAAGCATGTACTATCTTATTGACCCTCCCATCCACATACACACGTATGATAGTGTAGCACCTGATTTTTATGAATTGGATGGAATGACTCAGTTCAAGTAAGAACGTGTGCAAGTCGACTCCATAGTTTTTTTTTTCAAATATCAAAATGTTCGAGAACTGGGTATCTCATTGTAGCCGAAACATTTTGCTATACATGATACTCATAAACTTCGATTACCATAAATTGCCACTGTACATGGTAAGGTGAGCTAGTGGATCAATACCACTCTACATGTATGTGTGAGCGAGTGGGTTAATACAACTACGTCTATGGGTGGGCTATGAGTCATTACCTACTGTACATGTATGGGCGAGCGGGAGGGCAAATGCCTCCGAACGTGTATGGGAAGATGGGAGGGCCAATACCTCCAAACGTGTATAGGTGGACTAATAACACTGTACGTGCATATTGGTGGGTGGGTGGACCATTACCATAGCGTGCTATCCATTGTATAACAGTTATCTTTCATAACCAACATTACATGCTATTGAGGTATTACGCTTGTAAATAATTTGTAATGCTGGGGAGGGAGGGGTTTAGTTAAACTCAATTAACATCTAAAATCTACTAAACACTTGGCTCTCAAGTATCTGGGTTATAGTGCCATGTCACAACAGAAGAAAAGTTTAATTTTGTCTAATATATATTTAATGTACATGAAATATGGCTTGACTATAATTGGGCCAGACAGTAAGTGACCTCCATGTTATAATAGGGGGTTCCAGCAGCAGAGCTGCCTTACTTCATGGGCGTGACTAACTTCCGCCTTTAAGTGTTCAACTTTTGCAACAGTGTTTAGTTGAAAAAAAAAAAAAAACTATAATGAACGGTACAAGTTTTTTTGTGTTATTAATATTATTAATTAATTGTTATTTAATACTAAATAATAATATAATTTAATCGTTCTAAGCTTTATTTGTTAGTGTTAACCAAACCGATAAATGGTCACTGCTGCTAATAACATAGAGTTTGTCGTACTTCCACAACTGGGTGCATCTGACTCTTATCAGTGTGTTCAGAAGGTTGCCTTCTAAGCAGTCTATCTACATATTAACTAGTAATGTATGGATGGTCCATATAGATTCGAGTCTGATTATGTGTGTTTGAAAATTAATTTAACATTTCTCAATTAATTAATGACACATTTCTGCGGTCATTCTATTTAGAATAGGATTATTATACTATAGATGTGTTAACAGAAAAAGTGTAAAGATAGTATTAAAAAATTGAAAGATTTCATAATTTTACTATTACATTAATGAAATATTTTAAAAAAAAAAAAATACTTTCCAAGTTTGACTTTTTTCCTAGTGAAATTTTACAAACTTTTACTTTTATGAAGTTAGTTAAGAAATGTGGTTACCAAATGTAAAAGTGGCATGACCAATTTCCAAAATTTTTTCACCAGCCTTGTTGTACTTGATGAGACGAGAATTACAGTATCCATCAGCCACAAAAAAGTCTCCCCAAGGTGTAACAGCCACAGAGGTAGGCTTACAGAAACGAACAGCGCTGTTTCCAGGTACAAACGGCTCTCCTAGGGTAAGCAGTGGAGTACGTTCTTTCCTGTGTAAGGGTGGGAACTTGAACACCTGATGCAATGCTACATCAGTCAACCATAGGTTTTCTTCTGGATCAATGGTAATCCCATGAGGAAGATAGAACCTAAAACAAAACTAATTAATTAAAAATATTATAATTATATTTTTTTACCATCCTGAGGTCGGTTAAAATTATTCAATAGAAGTATAGGTTGAGATTGATGTAAAATTAAAAGTCTATTATAGAAACATGAAAAGCCGCAAAACGAATCTCAAAGGGTTCACTCTATCCAGAGTTATGACCATTTGAATGTTAGAAATTATTTTCATAAGAGTTAATTCTTTTACT
Organism: Stictocephala bisonia; assembly: GCA_035578905.1. Taxonomy (NCBI): domain Eukaryota; kingdom Metazoa; phylum Arthropoda; class Insecta; order Hemiptera; family Membracidae; genus Stictocephala; species Stictocephala bisonia. The sequence continues at coordinate 474,387 of JAQJVL010000629.1, forward strand.
TCATTATTAGATAGCACAATATAGATAAGGGTTTCTATAATCTAATCAGAGCTCACTCTGAACATCTGTATATAAAGAGATAGGACACAAACATTGTTTTTCCATCACTGATTTGATTTTTTATTTTGTTATGGGTTCAATCACTTTATTTCCTGTACTGTCCTTGTTTTCAGTTATGGTATTCAAATGACCTTAACTACAGACAGAGTGAACCTTTTGGGATCTGGTTTGCAAAGTTAGATATCTATATATCCCATATCTATATATGGGATATATACTATAAAGCTGGAAGTAGTGACTCACTGACACTAATTGTTGAGGCACTTCCCGACATCCTACCTCCAACATATGTATACTTGAATTGAAGCTCTTGGTCTGAAACCTCCAGAAGACTTCACAAAAGTGCACTTTTTTCACTCATAAACAATATGGTGGTTTTTATACCATGGCTCTAGTGCATTTCTTATGGGAAAATAAAATAAAGTAGTTTTTTTGACCTAGCTTGAAAAGTACTTGAGTAAAATGTTAAAAACTTGACAGGTGTGCAAGTGGAGCAAATTCACACCTTATATCTGAATTTCATTCTAAAAATCGAACTTTTGGAGTATTGGTGCCCACAAACCACAAATATTTTGCAAATGTAACATTTTTTAATATTGACGTTAGCTACCCATGTGTGGTATCAATTTAACACTATTTATCTCCTGAATCAAAATATACCATCAGATAGTGGGGAGAAAAAAAAAAAAAATAAAATCTAAAAAAAGGGCAATACAAAAATAAAACGCCCAAGTGCGACATCAAACTACGGGTATTTATTATACATATAAATATCTTCTTATTCTCAATATACAATTATCAATTGGAAAAGACATTGTTTAAGGACTCTGCCCTATACCTTCAGATTTTGAAAAGGGCTAATATTGTGGGATATATGCCTCCAAAACCAAAATAATACTCCTAAAATAAAAAAGAGCAGTTTAAAATAAAATGTCCAAGTGGGGTATTAACTACTTCTCCTAAATCTGAATATATCATTAATTTTTTAAGGGAACAATGTTTATGGGATCTGCCTTCTGAAAATCAAAAACATGCCAAAAAACCAAAAAATGAGTAAGTTAAACACACACACCCAAGTGGGGTATCAGTTTAAAGGTATTTTTCTCTCAATTCTTAATATACCATCAGATTTTTAGAAAAGACTAGTTTTATGGGCTTCACTGCCTCAAAAACTAAAATTCACTGTGATGCAGGTCAAATGTCCTGGCAAAGCCGTAGGCTGAGCTTCTTCATTAGGCCACAGGCCGAGATACTCAAATATCAGAGTGTTTTGGTGAGGCTGCAAGCTGAACTTTCCCCACGAGCGTAGCGAGTGAAGGGGTTGGCACGTAAGTGTCCCTTATTCTCTTTAACCCTCTAAGTGATAACGACACGGTCCGTGTCGTTATTACGCCCGTGTGAAGTGATAACGACACGGAGCGTGTCGTTTCATAAACACGCCCTACCGTCACTATTTATAGTCCGATCCGGTTATTTTTTATACTAAACTAAAGCAGAATAGTTATATTTATCATCCATCATATATTTATCAAACACTAACAGTGATGGAAAATATGGAAAGGAAAATTTATTTACATGAAGTCACATTTTTCTACATTTTCTGACTACCATTTTTTGTTTTGTCGTGCTATAATAATCACTTTTTTGTACATAAGAGCTATTGTTATATATCATTCTTTTCAGTATGAAATTTGAAATCTTTTGTATATCTTGGAATTTCTATAATAACTTATTATAAAAAACTGTGGGAGCTCAAAAATGAAAAAAAAATTTGGAAAAAATGTTTTATAATACTTACACGGTGATATCTTCAAAAAAAGTTAAAGTAATTTTTTATTTTATTTTTGCATCTTATAAAGAATTTAATTTTGAACATTTTGATATATAACATGTTATATATAAGGCATTGTTTCAATTTATTATGTAATTATCAAAATAAGTCTACGCGACAGCGAAAAATGGGCTATCACTGAGGAGAAAAATGATCATCACTTGTAGGGTTAATAGACTTTTTTTTAGGATAGCTACTTAACTGGTCGAAGGCAAATTGTTGAAATTCAACAAATTACAAACAAGAAAAAATGTGCATATAGATCTACACAACTTCCAGTAAGTAGAGGAGTACCCCAAGAGTCAGTTCTTGGTCCTTTTCTATATATACTCTTTACCAATGACTTTTCCAATTACATTAATGACCCCAGGGTTCAACCCATTTTATATGCAGATGATACAACTCTACTTTTTACAAATGACACACCTCTCAGACTACACATGGACATTTTAACATCTACTGACAATGCAATGCAATACTGCCTTCAAAATGATCTCGCAATAAATCTGTCTAAAACCACTCAGATAAACTTCAGCAGAAGACACGAGCAAATCCCGGAAACTCCCAATATTATGGTTGAGAACACAACAAAGCTACTGGGTGTAATCATAGATAGTGCTCTTTCATGGAATGACCACATACACAACCTCACAAAAAAACTTTCATCAGGCATCTACGTGGTAAGAAGAATAAAGTGGATTGCAAACACAGATGCAGCCAAAGCAGCTTATTATGCTCTTGTCGAATCCCATATCAGATATGGGATACTATCTTGGGGAGGAACATCTGAATGCAACATGAATAAAGTTTTAGTCCTTCAGAAAAAAGCAGTCAGAGTACTTGCAAACCTGAATCGTACAGACAGCTGCAGAGATGCCTTCAAGTCACTGAAGCTCTTAACCATAACAGCACTTTATCTTCTTGCAGCAGTCATTTACACTGACCAGATGGACTTTCCCAGGAATGAAGACATTCATTTATACAATACACGAGGAGCATTAAACTACCCTCTTCCTACCCATCGGACAACACATTTTAGTACAAAACCATCCTACCTGGACCGTAAAGTTCTAAACCCACTTCCACAGAACCTCAAAAACCTCAGAGGAAATGAACTGAAGAGACGTCTCCAGGACTGGCTAGTGGAACGACCTGTCTACATTATAAACAAATTTTACAATATTGTAAAGCAAGAGACATAAAACATCATTTCATTTCTGTTGACACTATTGTATTTCTTGAAGAAACAAAAAATAAAAATTCTTGTCTATTGTCTATTTAATTTATTGACAAACAAAAACTGTGCTTCTATTAAAGATTTCAACTGACCCCTAGATGGACATACCCTAAATGATAAAAATCAATTAAAAGTGTAATGAAATCTTAGTAAAATTCTGTTATACAGCTTTGTGCAACACTTCATGTGCATGCCCAAAGTACTTAAAAAAAAAGCGTTATATTTTCTCCGATCTGTAAAATTATTTCTTAATTTTAATTGGTTAGTAGCTCAGCAGGTTAAATCACAGCTTCATAGGCTTTGATCCCAATCAGAGTCATAACACATTTTGAAAGGGATAAGCTGATAACCACTGGCTGTTCATTTGTCATTGGGCTATTAATTAATGTCATTTTCTAAGGAATAGTCGACCTTAGTTTGTAACAATGACTACATTCGCTCATTTACCCTCATCATACTCATTCGAAATCCATATTCTCCCATATCTTGACAATCGGCGTCTTAAGAATAAATAAATAATATAAAAATAAATCTAATTCCTGTAATAATGTCTTACATATTCTCTCCCCACTGGTCAATAAGCTCCCCAGTCTCTGGGTGGTACACAAGTACAGTGGAGCTTGATATCGCCCCTCTGTTCTTCTGCAGGTACTGGTTGAGTGGGTCAAACGACTGACTGTCCCAAACATGGTCCCCTCTATGGAACACCACCACTTCTCCTCTTCCATTCACTGTTACACCGGTTACTTGGCCTAGAACAACATTGCTCTTTGCTGGCCAGTTTACATCTGGGACCCAATCTGCAACACAGTAAAAGGTAGTATAATTTTTCATTCTTTTACACTCTGAATAAGCACTGAACAATCATTTCATTCTCAATAAATACATTGCTCACTTTACCAAATCGTGTTCCATTTAGTTATGGAACACTCATTTGTTCTTCACATTCGCCCATATCTCTACGATCGGTGTCTTAGAAATGAATAATGAATAATAATAATAATGAACATAATGGTTACGTGAATAAAACCTAGCACTTGCTACATCTTAGAAATTTTTAAGCAACTGTTTAATTTTAAGTGAATAAAAAGCTAGCATTTGCTAAGGGGTAGGAGTAGCTAGTTTTTTCCGGAAACCTAGCAAATGCTTACTAAACCGAGTGAATAAAGACAAACTTCTTAGTTCTAAAGCTAGCAACTGTTAGATTTTTCTTAACCAGCTCCAGGCCATGCTAGCTTTTAGTTAGTTGTTTTGACACCAACCATGGCTGAGTTTATGCAAGTTCGAAAACAAAAACAGTATGGTGCTCGATGAGAAATAGAAAGTGTAAAGTGTAAAGATACCATGTTTTCATGGTAGAGAATGTCTACTTGGTGATTCTGGATACTGAATATCACCATGGCTAATTACCCATTTCAGACCACGAACAAAACCTGACAGACATTTCAATTTGTGCCATTTTAGGGAAATGGTTGTTACTGAAAGATGTTTTTGGGCAGCTAAAAGGAATCAAGAATCAAGAATCAAGAATCTTTATTTGCCATTAAATATATTCAATACAATAGGCATCGTCAAGTGTCTAAGAATAATAGATAGTTACATACATACATAGACAGTTACTAAGTACATCAAAGTTGTATGCAGTTAGTATTAAAGAAATTCAGGCTAATAATAAAATAGTTAAATGTAATAAGTAAACATTAATAATAATAAATAAAAACTCCAATAGGTCATTTCAATAAATCAATAGTAGAATAAATAGGCCTAACATCGACAAACAATAAGAATTAATAAATAACTATATACAGTAATATCACAGTACATGCTAACATTTTAACAGTCTAATGTGCTAGTATCACAGGCTAGATATTGTTCTACTGAGTAAAAAGCATTTACCCTTAACCATTTACTTAAATTGATCCTAAGACTATTTATGCTAATGGCCCATGCTTTCTCTGGCAATTTATTGAATAGTTTTATTTGCATGCATAGGTGGCTTTTGTTTGTTTTCTCAAGTCTGGCACGAAAAAGATCAAGTTGATATTTATTCCTTGTATTGTATTCATGTATATCTTTTCTATTATTCAGTGATTCTAAAATCTCTTTTACTTTAATTATACAATAATAAATATATATACAAGGTAGGGGCATTATTTGAAATTCTTTAAATATAGGCAAACATGATTCTGTCTCAGGAACTCCTTTTATTATTCTTAAAGCTTTTTTTGCCAGATAAAAATACGACTAGAACTAGTACAATTGCCCCACAGAGTTACTCCATATGTCAGGTGTGACTGGAAAAAAGCATAATATGCTGTGATCAACATCTCATTACTAACATTAGTCTTCAACTTCCTCAATAAATACGTCACTCTAGCGAGTTTGCTACATAAATGGTCAATATGACTACCCCAGTTTAGTTTACTGTCTAAATGAAATCCTAAAAGCTTAACAGGTTGAATATCTTTATTGACTTTATAATCTAATGAGAAAACAATATTTTCAGTTTTCTCGCTATTGACTACCAGGCTGTTAGCTGTAAACCATTCAAGAGCAGTTTTAACTGATTGATTTTGCTGTAGAATTAAACCCTCTAAAGTTTTATTGCTGTTTAAAAGCGTTGTATCATCAGCATATAAAATAGATCTACAAGGCATTGTGTATGGAAAATCATTTACTGCGATGACAAACAAAAAGGGACCCAGGACAGAGCCTTGAGGGACGCCCACTTCAACATATTTTAGGGAGGATTTTTCCTGACCTTGTACAACCATTTGTCTCCTGCCACTTAAATATGAAGATAAAAGTTTAAGCTCTAGTCCTTTAATTCCATAACAGTCCAATTTCCTCAAGAGCAGCTTGTGCGAAATGCAGTCAAACGCTTTCGATAGGTCTATTAAAGTTGCTGATGAAAAGTATTTACCTTCAAAGTTTGTTAATATGTTCTCAACTACTGCTTCTACTGCCTTTGTTGTATTAAGACCGGGTAGAAAACCAAACTGCTCTTCAGAAAGGAGACCATTCTGGCAAAAATAGTCCAGAAGTTGATCTTTAATGCAGCACTCAAATATCTTACTAAAGATAGGAACCAAAGATATCGGTCTAAAGCTAGATGGCAAAGACTTATCTCCCTTCTTATAAATAGGTATGACTTTACTTATTTTTAAAACATTTGGAAAACACCCTTGATCTAAGGACCCATTAAGCAAAAAAGTTAAGGGTTCAGCCACTAGATGAGCGATTTCTTTGACTATTTTATTGGATAGGCCATGGTAGTCTTCACTTTGGGAAGTACTTAGCCTGCTGATGTACTTCAAAACATTACTGACAGTGATGGTTTTCCACTTAAAAGTATTTCTGTTAAAAACGTTATTTCTAGATATAAAATTCTCTAAAAATCTTAAAGCTATATCACAGTTATCAGGTACTAAATCCTTTGTTAAGTCTAGGGCACATCCAATGAAGTAATCATTAAAAACACTGGATTCAATACTGGATTTTAATTGCGATTTGTTAGGATAGTTTATTTCTGATTTTATTACTTTCCATGCAGCTTTACATTTGTTTTGTGCATTGTTTATGTAATTTTCATTAGCCTGCATCTTCCCTTCTTTTATCTTGGCTCTATATAACCTTTTTACAGAGTTATACTTTTGTTTTGAAATAATTTCATCAACTGTACCCTGACTATACTTAAATTTATCATATAGCAACATAACATAGTCTCTTAATTGTTTTAGCTGTGGCGTAAACCACTTTTTTCTAGGCTTCCTAGAGTCATTAATTTTAATATTCTTAAATCTACAGCATTCGTTGTAAGAAGTTGTCAATAGATATACAAAATACTCAAAAGCTTCGTCAAGATTTAAAAATAAACTTAGACTAGACCAGTCAATATGCAATAATTGGGTTTTGAAATCATTGATAGTGGAGGGATTTATCATTCTTATAGTTTTATATTTAGTTATAATACTAACAGATTTTGTCTTAGATCTTGGGAATACACTACCAAAGCTAGCAGCTAATCCAGAATGATCAGACAAGTTTGGCTCTAAAACATTACATTTAATTTCATTCCTATTAAAATTGACTAGAATGTTGTCCAGACAAGCATTACCCCTAGTGCTTTCTGTATTTAGACAGTAAAAATTGTAAGAGCGAAGCATGTTCAGAAACGCAATAGATTCAGTAGAATCTTTTTTTATATCAATGTTGAAGTCAGCTGATAAGATACATTTTGTCGTCCTGAACTTGCTATAGAGAAAGCTAAAAAAAGTTTCCAGTGAACACAGAAAATTATTAACATCAGAGTCTGGGGTACGGTAAACAGTGGATATTATTGTATTAATTTTAGGCAAAAATATGGTACAAATTTCAAAAACCTGGAACACAGAGAAGTTAGACATGTCAATTTTTAGATTTTCCAAATCTGATCTAACAAAAATACAAGAGCCACCTCTAATATGGGGTAACTGCCTACAATAATGACTACCCAGTAAGTAACCAATTGGGATATACATTGCGATTTCATCTGATGTGAGCCAATGTTCATTTATTGTCAAGATGTCAAAAGGATATTTTTCTAACCAAAGTTCTAGTGCTTCTATTTTGTTCCTTATCGATTGAATGTTGATGTGAAACACATTAAGATGGGTATCCTCTAGATGTCTTGCGGGTTCATCGAGTCTGGAAGTCTGTGAGTGTCCTGTAGCATAGAGTTTCCCAAGTCAGAATCTGTGTTGCTGCCTTGTTCTGACTGTAATTGTGTATCACCGCCAGGTCCTCTTGATACATCTACACTCTGTGCTTTAATAGCATTGCAAATCTCTTCAGCTAGCCACTCTTTTCCTCTTCTGTTAAAGTGCAAGCCTTGTTGAGTATGTAAATGTCTTTCTGCTAGACTAGCTCCTACATAAAATACATTAGGATTTTTTTTCACTCAGGTCTTTCAAGATGTTATTAGTCTTCCTTACTTCTTTATTTACACAAGACCAATCAGCCAAGTCGTAGCGAGTGGGTAGTTCTACCAGTACTATCTTATTTTTCTTGCTAAACTTGTCGATAGTGCTACTTATACATTGTACTGCTTTTAATGCTCCAGGAAGATTCTCAATACTGGAAAATTGTGTTCATGTGGCTTCAGATAAAGTTCCGAAAATAGTTGTATGTTGTGCAGTGCTACATAATATTGAGAAACATATTGTTAATGTTTCAATTTTGAGATCATTGATGACGGTGACATTGATGAACTAGACCAACAGTGTGAGAATGCAGCTGCAACACATAAAGGTGTTGATAAACGCACAAAAACTGTTGAAGAAATAAACAAGGCAAAAATTCTTTGGCGGAGAAGTTTTCGTTTGCCAACTGTGAATGGTGCACTAGTACTCATGTACAGATTAAAAAGAGTACCCTGCATAGGGATGAATGTTTAAATAGAAAAGGGTCTATTAAAATAAATGTTCAGGGTAAATGTGAGGCTCTCGAAAGATTTACTAGTGTTAGTGTAGAGTGACCAGTGAGAATGCACGACGGACAAATTTGGTGGAGAAATCTGGTTAGGGACATTATGTCATGTTTTCATGGTAGAGAATGTCTACTTGGTGATTCTGGATACTGAATATCACCATGGCTAATTACCCATTTCAGACCACAAACAAAACCTGACAGATATTTCAATTTGTGCCATTTTAGGGAAATGGTTGTTACTGAAAGATGTTTTTGGGCAGCTAAAAAGAAGATTCTCAGTACTGGAAAATTGTGTTCATGTGGCTTCAGATAAAGTTCTGAAAATAGTTGTATGTTGTGCAGTGCTACATAATATTGAGAAACATATTGTTAATGTTTCAATTTTGAGATCATTGATGACGGTGACATTGATGAACTAGACCAACAGTGTGAGAATGCAGCTGCAACACATAAAGGTGTTGATAAACGCACAGAAAGACTGCTTCCCCGGCCTCAGTGGAATTGGAAGCTGGTCGGATAAGTTGAATATTTTGTCTATTTAATAACCTGCTCTATGTTTTGTGGAATTTTTTCATATTTTTGCATTTATTTCGTCTCATTGAATATTTTGTTTGTTTAATAACCTGATCTATGCTCTGTTGATTTTGTCATATTTTGCATTTATTTTTGTATGTCATTGAGAATTTGGTCAATTTAATAACTTGCTCTGTGTTTAGTTGACCGATTTCATATTTTGAATTTCTTTTGTATTTCATATTGTGTATTATATGTTTTATAATTATGTTATCTGTGATAGTTTTTTAAGAACTTTTGACTTACAACAGTAATCTTCAGTATCTAGCATGTAGTATTAAGTATTTTCTGAAAAAAATTGTTTTAGATGTAGGCTAAGTTATTAAGTACACCTGAAGACGGCAGGAGTTTGTTATACCTTTCGAAACGTTGTGTTTGTTTCTTAAACCCTCAAAGCATTGGAAATCTCCAAATATTATCTATAAATCACGAACAATCCAATGCTAATAATAAATAACTCTTAAACAACAATTAATAACTTATAAGTTTTAATTTTTGTAATACAGTACATGCTAATGTTGTGACAATTTTATCCATTTAGCATGTACTATATTAAAAAAAATTCCAACTTATCAGTTATTAATGATCATATTAATAATCCAATCTTAACAATCTTTGTACCATCTTTTGAGAAATCAACTTTTGCAGTTTTTGTGTATCTTGTAGTTTTTTTAGAAAAATACTTTTTAAGCTATTACAGCCATTTTGAAATGGTGCAAAGTAGGACATTGATTATCCATACTGAATTAGGTCTTATTATTGTATTCTTCATAAATTTACTAGATTTGAAGATAATATCTTGAGGGGCTATAAAGATATGATCAATTATGTAAAAAACACATTCAGACAGACAGACAGAAAACTAAGCGTTTAAGGACATTATGTTTATAGGAACTTTCTTTTTAGTTTTTATGTAAGTAATTATATCCTGAAATCTTGAAGGGTTTTTTTATGAACACCCAGTATATATTAGAAAAAATAGTGTTATCTATGAAATTAAACCCAGAGATTTATATCCATTACAAAGAATGAAAAGAAAACTCGGTGGAGAGGTCTTGTTCAAAACATTATTGCTGAGTGAAAGTAGATCATACTCCAAATTGAAAGAGGAAAAGTTGCCACTGGAATGACTTGGCATATTGTTACGAGTAGGCATGTCGTGAGAGAGTGCAAGATTATACGAGTTGAATGACTGTGAATATGCAAGTTGGATGTATGACAGGGGTTGGAAGTGTTGTGAAAGCGATATAGGAATGGACAAAAGAAGTTAGGACCATATCCAGAGGGTTGGGTCTCCCCAAGTATTGAGTTCGATAACAGTAAACATTGACTTTGTCTATCACTAGTATAATTAAACCTAAATATTAGGTACATCAGATTAACTTTAATATACCTGTGTACGTTTGATTAAGTAAATTATAGTGACTCATCCTCAAGCACAGGCTTGCCCTTGTGAGGATACTATTTCTAAAATATATTTGTTTTGTCAATATGTTTTGTTCTTGCATATAATAGACTAGGTGTACCCGCCTGCTTCGCCGGTCATAATATTGAGTTTGATTATTTAATCTAATGTCCAATTTAGAACAGCTGATGTTATCTATAATTTACTACTTCTCTACTGAATTATTTTTAATTTTAAAAGTTTATCTACCACAATTTTATTCAATTTGTTTTCATTTAACAGCTGTTAATCAAATACATCAATCAATTAATATAGCTTCATAAGAATGCCATGGGAATTTTGGAGGCCAGTGGGATGAAGTCCTGAGCTCGGAGAGGTAATTCCTTTCTAGGGGCCAAGATAAACCTATGTACAAAATTTCAAGTCAATTGAACGAATAGTTTTGGAGAAATCGTGATGAATGGTAAATGTCTTTTATATATATAGATTTGATCATTTTATGAAAGCACACCAAACTTTGTTTATGTTTAAAAGTCATGGAAATAAATAACTTTTGAATTGGACTATATATAGAAACTAGAAAATATAGCTTGTAACCCTTTTTTTTAAAACAGAAATAATAAAGAACACACACTGCATTAAGAGCCAAAAGAGGCAATATACTAGAAAAAATAAGTTATTTTAGACATTAAAATCGTGTTTTAGTTAATATTTAAAAAAATACACAGCAGTTAGTAACTTTTTAAACATTTTTTTATATAAAATGAATAAGATCAGTATTATAAACCATATATCATTCCATATAAAATAATTGGTACCAGGTATAAATGGCACCAACTTTCTCCCTTTCCCTTTGTTATGTCTGATTGTCTACTAAAAACAGACGTTCAATTATATTTCTAAGGGATGAACAGAGGAAACACTTATTTTATTTAAATAAAAGTATGGAAACAAAATAATCTTCAAAAACAGATGTTCATTCAATCACATAGCCAGATTTTATGTAAACAACTTTCAACAACTTGGTTTGTGGCTTTCAGCCTTCGACCTCCAGCCCCAACTTCGTGGTGTGGTAACTAATAAATAAAATGAAATATAAAAAAATGTCTAAGTTTCACTCAGATTATTACAAATATGATTCCTGAGTTAAACTTATTTTAATATATAAATAATATTACAATGTAAATATTTAGCAACACTCTCAATCTTATACATAACATTAAA